>JAKSZT010054141.1:359536-378292 GCA_026826555.1 Tolypeutes matacus
CTCTGTTTGACCCTTCCAACTAATTTAATTAAAATATTATTTTGCTCGTTTTTATTTTCAAACCTCTTCAATATGTGATCTCTTGTCTCCATTTCTTCATGATACAGTCCCTCCTGAATTCCCTATAATCTCATTTCTGCCCTTACCACTTATTGAAACCACACATTTAGTGGTCTCCAGTGAACTCCTTGACACATCCAAAGAAAGTCTTTCAGTCCTTGTTTGGTTTGTCCTACTTTTAGCACTTAACATTTGTAATCCTCCCCTACACATTTTTTAATTTTTTAAAATATTATTATTATTATTTTTTAAGATTTTATTTATTTATTCATTTATCCCCCCCTTGCTGCTTGCGCTCGCTGGGTCAGCTAACCACGCCGTGCGGGCGGGCTTGCCTTCACCAGGAGGCCCCGGGAACCGAACCCGGGTCCTCCCATATGATAAACGGGAGCCCTACTGATTGAGCCACAGCCGCTTCCCCCTACACATTTTTTAAATTCAAAATTTATTTCAAACTCAAAAAATAGAATAACAGACAAAAGGCAGCTCAGCAAGTTACGGAAGCATTACCCCTAAAAATTTCTGTCCAGGCACTTTTATCTCGTCTAATTCCAACAACAAACTCAATTGTTCCTTCAGTGTTCAGAAAGATACATATATTTACACAGGTTAGTTAAATGACATAGTCAAGGTCTCCTTATTAATGAGAAAAAATGAAGAGAAAAGATGTTTAATCATATTCATATCTCACAAAACGAAACCCTATATTCTTTTTTTTACCTTTAGCATTAATATCATAACTTCTTTGTTTTTGCTACAAAAACATTACAATATTGTTGTTGACTATATCGTCTATAAATTACATTAGTTATATTTTCCCATGTATCACCATTCTTAACATCTTGTAGAAGAACATTCTTGTATTTATATTATTAACCACAATCCTCATCTACCACCAAAATCAGTTATGCATTCCCTGTATTATCCTCCAGCTGTCCTCCAATGAATATTAACCTCCCTAGACTACTTGTTTCAGCCACAATCACATCTATAAACCAACAATGTTTATTACACTCATTATAATGTGCTACCTTCAAGTCCATCCATTACCACATATTTGCAATTGACCTTATTACACACTCTACATACATTCAGCATCATTTCCCCCTTCTCAGCCCACATTCCATCTCCCACCAACCTACACTCCATAGTCCAACTCCGTAAATCTACTCATTGCATTTAGTTCAATCAGTGAGACCATACAATATTCATCCTTTTGTGTCTGGCTTATTTCATTTAACATAATAATGCTGTCAAGGTTCCTCCATGTTGCCATGTGCTTCCCCAATTGATTTCTTCTTACAGTTGAATAGTATTCCATTGCATGTATATACCACATCTTTTTTATTTTTCATTTTCATACGTTGCAAACAATTTCAAATGTAGGAAAGTACATGGAATAACAACCAGTGTATCACATCTTGCAATACTAACTTTCAGATTGTGTTTAAGGAGATAAATATTACAGACATATTACATATTACAGATATACAATTACAGATACATATACAGACTGGTGAGGGGTCCCAGTGTGCCCCTCACCAGTCTCAATCATCTCCCTCCCTTAAATTTGGTGATGATGTTTTATATGTCTATGTAGTCATAAGCAACAGGTAATATTTTCAAGCTTTATATAAATGGTACACTGTTTTTCAATTTGCTCTTTTTGCTCAACATTATATTTTTGAGATTTAACTACATTAATACCTTTAGCTCTAGTTAATTCATTTTCAGTTCAATATAGTATTCAACTTCATGAATACCATGATTTATTCATTCATGCACTTAGCAATGAACATTTAAGGTGCTTCCAATTTTTTTTTTTTTTTGAGATTACATATAATGCTGCAATGAATGTTGTTGTTTTTTTGTTTTTGTTTTTGTTTTTTACGTGTTTCCTTGTGCACAAAGGTTAGAGTTTTGGCAGGGTTTATTCCTAGGAATGAAGTTTCTGGATTGAAGGATATTATATATTCAACTTTATTAGATCTTGTCAGATTGCTCTTCAAAGCAGTTCTACCAATTTATACTCCTTTTAGCAGTGGATCAGAGTTCTATCTGCTCATCCTCAACAACACGGTGTTGTCTGAATTTTTACCATTTTTGTAAAATGGTATCTCATGGTTTTAATTAGCATTTCCCTGAATAGTAATAAAGTTGAGCATCACTTCATATCTTTATTGGCCATTTGGATTTCCCTGACTATGAATTGTTTATTCATATATTTTGTCAATTTTCCTACCAGGTTTCTTTCTTTTTCTTACTGATGATTTTTAGTTCTTTATACATTCTGGGTACTAATTCATTTGTTCAATTAATCAATATTTTTGGAGCACCTACTTTATCTCAGGAACAGTTCTAGGTACTGAGAATACAGCTATAAACAAAAGAGACAAAATCCCTGCCCTCATGGACCTCACATTCTAGTGGGGGAAGGTAAACAATAAACAAGATTGAGAAATAAAATACATAGTACAGTAGATAGTGATAAATCCTATGGAGAAAAAATAAACAGAGAAGAGGGATCACTTCTGAACATTGTAAAGTTTTGCTTTTCACATTTATATATTTAATCCACGTGGAATTAAGTATTTTTCCTATATGGTGTGAGGAAGGATCTAATTTTACAATTTTCTATATTCATGATCAATAGGTAATCTAGTTTTCCCCCACTGATTTAAAATGTCATATATGCTGAACATCAACTTTCCATATATGTGTGTGTGTCTGTTTTGGGGCTCTGTATTCTGTTCCATTGATCCATCTATCTCGGAACCAGGCTGTGTTAATTACTATAGCTTCAAAATCAATCTTGATATCTAGCCCATTATAGATTCTTGAGCAAATGAATAGCACAATTAAAACTACTCTGGGAAAAGAAATTTTGTTATAACTGTGAACAGAATAAAGTGGTTAAAAGCATGATTAAAGGCAACAGGATTCATTTGGGGGGAATGCAGCAATTGAGATAGGATAGCACAAGGGCTTAAAATAAAGCAAAAACAAGGAATCTAAAAGTAATTCCCAAGAAAATATTAACAAGATTTCTGGAATGGATACAGAAAAATTAGGATAGAAGAAGAAAGCCTATGGCTTTGAAGTTTCAAACCTGGCCGGCCGGCCGTGTAAAACAATGAGTTTTGTTAGATGATATTATAACAATGGAACATATTAGATAAGAGGTCTGGGCCAGAGATATATATTTGGACGTTGCCTGCCTTGAGGTCACCTGGAGAGGGTGCAAAGGAGGAGCAAGGATCTGAGCTTTGGGAGATTTTCTGCTTTGGGGGGTAGAAAGAAGAGGAAGGGAAGAACATCTGAGAGGTAGGATAACCCGCATGGTGCATGCTAACAATAAGGATTTTTCGACTGGATGATGCGGGTGCTATTGGCCCAAGACCTTTTGAGCTCCCTCAGAGGTATGACTGTATTTTGTTCCTGTGGTCATCTTCAAACTCCCCAGAACAATTCTGGTGTCGTAGGTAGTACTTAAGATGCATTCCTTGCTGGATCTGGCAACGACGCCCCCAGTCCGTCAGGTCTCTCGCTGCAGTCCGCAGGTTGGCCGTAGGGGGCGGAATCTGCGGCGGCCTGGAAAACTGGCGGGGGCGCGAGGCGCCGCTCTCTCTCGGGTCAAGATCCCGGCTCCTGGCTCCAGGCTCCCGGTTCTCCGCTCCTGGCGCGGAGCTATTCCGCCAACGACGCACAGCCCAGGCGAGTGGGTGTGAGGGCGAGGGACGCAGCGTCGTCGGATCCGCCCGCAGTCTGCAGCCCCGCTGAGCCGGGAGGCCGTCCCAATGGAGCCGCCGCTCCCGGCCGGAGCCCAGCCCCTTGCCGTATCCGCCTGAGACGGGGGGGAGGGGAAACCGTGTCGGGCCGGGGCCGGGGGCCGGGTGGGAACTGGGGGACACCGGGGAGGGGGGCGGCCAGGCCAAGAAGCCGCCGAGCCGGGCTGGAGGAGGGGGAGGTGGCGCGGGAGGCGTTGCCTGGGGGGCCGGGGGGGGGGCGGGGGAAGGGGCGGGAGGCAGCCTCCGCCCCGCACCGCGCCACCCCTCCCCGGCCGCGTTTCTAGAGACCCTTGACTCACGCCCGCATACTGTCGAGGGTGTGGAGATGAAGGGGCCCCTCCGCGAGCCCTGCGCCCTGACCCTAGCCCAGAGGAATGGGCAATATGAGTAAGTAACCACCTGATTCCCGCAGAAGAGGGGAGCCTGCCATTACCTCCCAACCCCAAACCGCGGTGACCTACCCACCCTCCTCCCACCTAGGCCGCGCGAGTTGCTGGTTCAGACCCGGGTGTGAAATGTGAGTGCGAGTGCTCTCCCCGCCCCCCTCCCCCGCACTTCCTAAGCGCTAGATGGCGCGGGGCAGTGTTGCTCAGTGGGAGGACTCGATGGGCAGGGAGGCAGGAAGCCTGGGTTCTTAGTTCCTGCCCCTGCAACTGACATGTGTTTGTGTAACCTTGGGCAAGTCAATAAAGCTCTCTGGGCCTTAGTTTCCTCCCCGGTTAAATAAAAACTTTAACTGCCTTAAGCTTATAGTGAGCCTTTGGAGTTGTGACTGGGGGAATCATAAATGCACGAGTGTTTTGTGAAAAGTAAAAGCCCTGTAGAAACGCTTCATTTGTTAACGTTACAGGCGTTACAGGATCGCCTTTTCTTAAGCCCATTCAACTGGTTCCTCCAGTCTCCCCACCCCCCCTTGCTCCATAAAATTTAAAGACTTTCAACTTACTCCAAGGCATGTTCATTAATTCAGTAATGGTTTAGGGGAGGCCAGTAACTGCCTCACACATTGACTTGACTGTGGGAGAGAAAAGGTAATGAAATCTGAAGAAGTATAAGTGACATCTGGCATTTTATCAGTGTGTTGCCTTCCACTCTGCCTTGCACATAGGAGGTTAGTAAGACTGTTGACTGATCTAAAGATTGTTTTGATAAAATGTCATCATATAGCTGCTACTCTCACTCCCTTGCCACTCAGGCCTCATCTCAAAATTATCTATAGTGACCATCTTAGGCCCCATACCTCCTCCCTTGGGTGTCCACTCATTTCTTTTTTCTTTTCTTTTTTTTTTTAAAGGTTTTATTTATTTATTCATTTATCCCCCCCTTGCTGCTTGTGCTCGCTGGGTCAGCTAACCACGCCGTGCGGGCGGGCTTGCCTTCACCAGGAGGCCCTGGGAACCGAACCCGGGGCCTCCCATATGGTAAACGGGAGCCCTACTGATTGAGCCACAGCCGCTTCCTCCACTCATTTTTTTTTTTTTTTTTTTTTTTTTACCGGGAGGTACTGGGGATCGAACCCTGGTCTCTCCATATGGTAGACGGACGCCGAACCTCTTGAGCCACATCCGTTTCCCTCCACTCATTTCTTGACCTGAGATTCCTTCTGAGTTTAAAAGTTGTTGACCACTTAAATCCTGCCATCCTCCAACATTGGATTCTGCCTAAAAACAATATGTCTCAGTCCCTTCTTTCAGACTCTCCAGACTCAGTTTGTGTCTATTCTGTCTTAAGTCATATAGAAGAAATTCCCACCGGCCTAGGCTACCCTCTTCTGAGACTGTTGTCACATTAACTGGACATCTCTGGTTCTATGAAGTAACTCTTCTCTAGGTCCCGCTTGGTCAGTTCTGTTGATGTGGGAAATTCATGTTATTTTTCCCAGGTTTCCTCAGACCCTGGAAGACCAGTTTAATAAAACTAAATTCAACAGAAAAAAAATAAATAAATTCAACAGAAAAGTTAATTTTATGGAATAAGGGCGTGGAGAGACTGGAGGAAAGTGAAAACTGGAACACTACTGCCACTTCCAAAGGCTAGGATGGGGTGGAGAGAACAATGGATTTGGAATGCACAGACCTGGGTTGAAATCTCAGTTCTGCAGCTTTTGAGATGTGAGCCTGGGGCAAACCAATAAAAAATTTTTTGTGTGTCTTGGTTTCTTCTGTCAAAACAAAATTATGAGGATTAAATAAAATAGCTACCTTTTTCAGATGACCACAGCATAGGATCTGGTCCTTTGGTTTAGTAGGTTTGGAACTTATTCCTCTAATAAGGCCTTGAGATGAGTGCCTGATCCTGTTTGGGCTCTTTGTTTTGTGATGGTTTTTAACAATGTAGTTTAGTTGAAGATTTTCTGCTAATATTTAATACCATTTCTAGTCTACATTATTTATTCTGAGCTCCTAGTGGTTTGTGTTAATTTTCCTCAAAGTAGGCTCCTACTCCTTGACTCTTAAATTTTTTATCTAGTTACTGGCCTTCAGCTCGGCTTACAAGACTCTGCTTGAATCATGAACTTTCCAGGTTGGAGGGGGCCTACACCATAATTCTCCAATCACCTTAAAATATAAACCCCTGTAAATTAAGCAAGCAGGATCAGAGCAAAAAAGACTTAGATCTATCTAAGCAATTCCTTTCTCCAGATTATCCTCTTCAAAGTTAACACATTTGAAGAAAAAGATCCAAAAAGCTAAATCTTTATTTAAGCTCCCCCCCAAGATGACAAAATAAAAATCAAACCCTTCAAAAAAATGGCATTTTTATTGTCAGAAGTTGAATAGTTATATTTAGAAATTAGTCTGTTTATAGGTTAATTAAACTAGTTCATTTATTCAACAAATGTTTATTGAGTACCTGCTAGGCAAGAGACAAAACTGAATAAGAGAGCGGAGCTTGTGTAGCTCAGTGGTTGAGCGCATGCTTCACATGTATGAGGTCGTGGGTTCAATCCCTGGTACCTCCTAAAAAGAAAAAAAAACTGAGTATGATAGAGTCCTTGCTTTCAAGGAGGGCAAATCAGTGTGTGTGTGTGTATGTAATTATAAGAGAGCGTGTAAATGCTATAAAAGTGGGGCAAGCATAGAGGATGAGGCCACTGATGCTGCTTGGGGGTTTTGGAAAAACTTCACAGAGGAAGTGATATTTGAGCTGGGTCTTAAAGGATAGGTAGACGTTCTCCAGGAGAAAAGGAGAGGGACATTCCTAAGGAAAACAAGCCACCCGATGACTTTGGAGAAGCTAGAAAAATTAATATTTCAGGAGTACATAAGGATTTTAGAAGTCTTGCATTTAATACTGGGGAACTAAGTTCAGTAATGCTTATTTTAGGAATACCAGCATGAAGTTGAAAACCAAAGTAACAGTATGTGAGGGATGTGAAGACAATCTGGCTATCTTGTTGGTCACTGGGGTTTTGACTGATCTGGCTGGCTGGGCACCTCCTCTTACTCCTCCATGAACTTGTATGCTTGTTTGAAGAGACAGAGCCAATCTTTGGTCAAAGCCATGGGAATATAATTGAAAAGCTAATTATTGAATTTTCTAATAAATTCATTCAACAGACATGAGTGTCTGCTATGTACCAGGCACTGTGCACCATAATGAAAAGACAGGCAGGGGAGCAGCTGCTTTCCATGTACGAGGTCCCAGGTTCCATCCTCAGTACCTCCTAAAAACAAAACAAACGAACTCTCATTGGGAAGTGGATATAGTTCAGTGGTTGAGCACATACTTCCCATGTACGAGGTCCTGGGTTCAATACTCAATGAGGACAAGGACAAGCATAGTCCTTGTCCTCATTGAGTTCACATCTAGCTATTAGTTCTTTACTCTGGTGTGTGTACTTTGAGGGCATATACTCTGTAATGCATGCTCTTAAGAGTGTAAGTGGTTTTTAGGACATAGACTGGTATATGTTCTTTAAGGCATATGGGACAGAGTGAATATTTGGAAATTAATCACCACTAACATCTTTTTAGACCTGGAGCAATATCTAGATGTAATAATGCTCAGCTTCAAGGAACTAGATGTAGCAAGTCTAATAAATACAAACTAGATTTGTATAACAAGACAGCATTGCATTTTGTTGCTAAATGTTGGGATTTTGCCGTAGCTATTCATTGATGCATTCTTCTGTTTCCTAGGTTAATAATCCAGTTGCATGAGAAGGAACAGCATGTTCAAGATATCATTCCTATAAATAGCCACTTTAGATGTGTTCAAGGTACTAGCTTTAATTTCCTAGCTAGTTTTATATTTCCTTGGTCATTACTGCATTGTATAATACTATACATAAAATTTATCACTGCAAGTGAAATGAAATGTATTATTCTTTGCATAAAAAGTTAGCATCACTAATCTACCATGAGAGGATGATAAATGCTTTGTCTGAAGAGACCTAAAGAATTATACTGAACTATATATTGTCTCACCTGTATCCCTGGCCAGGGTATGTAGTGTTAACTATGTATATAGTCTTTTATGCTGACTGATCTGTATGTGGATTTAAATGACATTTAGGGGCTTAACTGACACCCTGCTAATTGTAAAGCATCAAGGTTGCCTGGATTCGCACATGTTCAGCACTTTCTTCTGACATTGTTTGAAATTAAAACATTTGGCAACAAGCCTTGCCAGATTGTAATACCATACACTCATTGTGCTGAGTTCAAACCTTGACATTGGTGAATCATAAGAAAATGGACTCCAAGGAAGAATATATTTGATGTCCTGCTCTCAGATTTGGGGATTGAGAACAGAAAATCTGTTGTTTCATCTGTTACAATGAGACTCAAAAATTTGAGGTTTGTGTAGGAGGTATTGCTTCTGTCATCTCAAACTGTTCTGGAAATGAAACTGATTACTAGAGAAAAAATGCATTTTGTTTTCAGCAGGCCCATTGACTTGACCAGGCTGAAACGTTCTGTATCAGTTGTACCTTCTTGGAAAACTTGAGGAGGCCTTGGGGGAAATGTTATTGAATCTTATCTTGTATTGATTCTTTCTTAAACTACATTTAATTTTTTTTCTGATTACAAAGTTTTACACACAGATACTGTGAAAAGTTTAGAAAGTACAGAAAAGTCTAAAGAAAATAATTCTTCCCATTCTTAAGAGATAAACACAACATTTTTCTTTTTTCTAACACATGTAACTTTCAGGGTGGGTGGGACTCAAAGGTATATATAGTTGTTCTGTTTGTTTCACATCCCATCATATTGTGAGTGCTTTTCCATAATATTAATGGCTCTATACTATTCCATTTTTGAATGGCCCATAATGTCATTATCCCCTGTGTTTGACTTTGGGTTTTTTCTTATTTTTCAGTAGTATAATATGATGACCATCTCTGTATATAAATCTTACTGCAAATCTCTTATTTCCTTATGATTTATTCCTGTAATTGGAATTACTAAGTCATAGGGTATGGTTTTTTTAAGGCAGCATGTATTAACAATTACAAATACCTATAATGAATAGTATTCACATTGTATAGAAGGAAGTCATAGCTATTTAGCCTTGTGAGAGACATATTAAGCAAGGCACCTGCATGCCTTAGTAAGTTGCTGTGGTCACCTAACTTTTCAGTGTGTAAACACCCTTTGTTACATACCCAGCCCTTTAAAGAGGAGAAAAACCAAAGAACATGATTCAGACTAGTATCCTATTAGCTCTGTACCTTTTTGTGCTACTTCCAGGATCTCTTTTACTCTGTTTCTCTTAGTATTGTTTTTAATAAGATATAGACAGCAGATTGTTAGATTGCAGTGCTTCTTGGCATCTGGGAAAATATGTGTATGTGCACATGGTAGTTTCCCATGATGAAAGGAATTTACCTCTTTGAGTTTTCACATCGTTTCTATTTCCCAACCTGACCAGACTGTTTTGAAAATGTTCTATAAATGCTCAGGTTTTACAGAACTAAGTTACTGATGAACAATGGCGAGGCCCTATTTTTCCTTCGTTCATCGTGGTAGTAATGGTATTGAGACTTATTTTCCATCTAATATTAGATAACTCAGTTCTTTACCAATTCGTCTATTGTGCATGAATAATAGAGCCAAATATACAATCTAGTGAGTGAGCTGGAAAAGGCTGAGACTACTCCATCTGGCCAGGGTAGATCCAGGCTAATCCAAAGGAGCCAGTGTCCAGAGTTTAACTAGCCAGGAGGGCCGGTCAGGTGCTATAGGTCAAATCAAGAGAAGTCAGAGAGGAATAGGTTGATGGTGTCTAGACATTTCAGTTAAGGAAGGAAGTCCAGGAGAGCCATTGAGATAAAAGAACTCTGAACTTGGAGACTGTGCATTGCCTGTTTTATATGTCCTGTTGGGTATGGTTGGCCTTGGGCCCACAGGTGTTCATTGTAGCCTGAACTTCAGGTATACTCTGCCCCTGTGGGGGCAGGGACAGAGATAATGAGATCACTGGGAAGTTTTCAGAGAATAGATCTGAGTTAAAGTCATTCACTTCTGGGCCTTTAGGGTCACTACCTTGGCTTTCTATAAGAAGTATCTATATGACACAGCTAGATTATATTAAGTCAGTATGTTATAGTTGGGAATTACAGAGGGGAATTAAATTCACCTTCACTTGTATTAACGGCTATTTTCCCTACTGTTCGTCATTCCTTGATTTGCTTTGAGGAATTCCATCTGGTTACTTATGCAATTCATTTTTCTTTTAGTTGAATTGCTCGTAATTGTTAGAGCCCAGTGCCATTAAAATCCTTTTAAAAAAAATACTATACAAAAAAGCAAAGGGTTTTTTAAATGTGTTCTAAGACCTAGGAGTGGTGACTGAGAGAAGCAGTTGTTTAATTAGGTTTATAATTCCTTTGGTTGTAATGAATGGTTTTCTCTTCCCTTATCTTGTACTTTTTTTTCTCCCCTCAGAAGCGGAAGAAACTCTTTTGATTGACATAGCATCAAACAGTGAGTATTTTTCTGAATGGAGTTGATTTCTATTCAGCAAATATTTACTTGAAGACCTGCTATATTTAAAACACCTTTTGGGCACATCATTTATTTTACTATTTAATCCCATATTTTACATTTTCTTAAGGCAGCCATACAAATAAGCATTGGGAGGAATGCTAAAAAATAAAAAATTAAGGCTAAGCCTAAGAAAAAAGCAGGTGGCTGACAAAAAAATTTATACTAATTGGAAATATGGTCTGCTTTTCTAATGCTGAACTTCTTGGAGCTACTAGTATTGTTGCTATCAGTTAAATTGTTGTGGAGTTGATAATTATAGAGAAGGCTAGTAAGATGTTTAAAGCACGTATAAGGTTTATGAGTTATTTTTTGGTTATTTTTAAAGTGCTATTATGTTTTAAGTTTTTTTCCACCCTATTTTTACTTTTGTATCTTAACTTATAATGATTTCCTTTATTTGTTATGGTATTTTGGGAGGCTGCAGATTCCCTTAAATTACTTGTCCTAGGCATACCTTTTAGTCTTTTTTTTAAGTCTGCCCCCTCAAGGCATCTGATTCTTTATCAGAGGGAATGAGGTCTTCCATATCACTGTCTCTATTCTCTCCTTTTATCTGTTTGAAGCAAATACTCATTGACTTTCTGTGCAAGCTGTTCTTTGTTTATCACCAATAGTATTGTTATTGGGAGGAGAAAATGGGCACTCTACTGCTACCTTGGCTACTGTGAGGTTGCTGTGGGGGAAAAAAGTATCTGAGCACATGAATCTAAATCAAACCGGTTGCATTATCAGCTAACCCTTGGTTGAGTCCTTGGATAAGTAGGACTTGGCACTTAGCTAGGGGCTATGGGCTATATACAATTTTGTCACAGTCCCTGCCCTTGGTACTATTAATTCATATTGAAGGGTTTAGGTTGGCTTTTTCTGGTTCTGCTTTTATTATTTTTTTCTTTTGTCATGACTTTTAGAAGACTTAAGGGCTGATTATGAAAGGCTAAGTGTTAACCCAGCTTCTGGCTTCTACCGTAGGCATCCAACAGAGAAAATAACTCAGTACCTATGCCTTAATCTACTTAGAGAGGAGAAGGCAAAAACAACACTAAGAAAGCAAAACTAGAGCAAGAGCAGTTCAGCGGCAACTAAAGCTGCTGAAATAAGATACCGAAATTTCTTGTTCTTGACGTGGAAAGAGGTATTTGATCCAAAGCTGTGAAGTTGAACTGAGCAATACCTTTCTCTTATACACACCTAATTTACAGCATGAGTTTTATTGTAACCTCTCCTTACATTTTAGAAATTAACGTAATTTCTAAATGTATGTTGCTATGTCCAGAGTTCAAGATACTGTATCACAGGGGAAGAATTGTTAAGTGACCACTTGAATAAAATCCTTTTTTCTGCCCATTTGCACTGAAATATTTTATATTGATGCTTGGGCTTCACACATAAAACTTCAAAGCATTTTCCATTGTCTGGATTTTGATATTAAATGCTTTTTAAATATTTTTTTCTGATTATAAAGATACTATATCTTCATTATATACAGTTTAGAAAAGTCAGATGAGTTTAAAGTATCAATTAAAATTATGCTTCTGCAACCCAGAGATCACCAATGTGGTTAACATTTTGATGTAGTTCCTTCCAGTCTTTTATTTATATTTTTACATAATTTAAATCCTCATATAGCTTTTACCCACAATTTTCATTTAACATTATATCGTAACATTTTTCCATGTCATTTAAAATTATTCTAAAACACAATTTTTAATTCCTAATATTTCGCCATGGATTTGTGCCCAATTTTATTTTATTTATTTTTTATTTATTTATTTTTTTACCGGGAGGTACCGGGGATTGAACCCCGGTCTCTCCATATGGTAGACGGACGCCGAACCTTTTGAGCCACATCCGTTTCCTGTGCCCAATTTTATTACATTAATTTATTTATAAAATTAAATCACTGTCAAGCAACATGATACATCTCTACTTATTCAGGTCCTCTTTTGTATCTCTTAGTAAAGTTTTGTAGTTTCTTCACATAAATCATGCATATCATACTTTTTAGGTTAAGTATTTTATGGTGGATTTTATTTGCTTATTTGCTGCTATTATGGGTGGAACTTTTTTTCTGTTATCTTCTAATTGCTTATTACTGGTATACAGAAAAGATACTGAGTTTTGGATTTTTATCTTTTATCCAGCCGCTTCACTGAAAAATTTTTTCCTTTTTTATCTATTTATTTTGTTTGTTTTTTTGGTTTTGGTAGACAGCCCAAATCACCTGCAAATAATAATTTTGTCTCCTCTCTAGTAGCTATAGCTATTAGTTTTGCTTCATGTTTCACTACACCAAAGAGGATTTGGGGACCAATGATAAATAATTATGGTGATCCTTGTTTAGCTCCTGATATCAGTGAGAATGCCTCAGGTGGTGTTTCATTGTTAAGAACATTATTGCCTGTTGATTTGAGAAGGGTTTTTTGGGGATGTTGTGTTTGTTTTTACCATATTAAGAATCTACATCTATTTCAAGTTTGCATGTTTGTTTTTACCATATTAAGAATCTACATCTATTTCAAGTTTGCATGTTTTTTTCCATCTTTTTTTTTTTTTTTTTTAAAGATTTTATTTATTTATTCATTTATCCCCCCCTTGCTGCTTATGCTCGCTGGGTCAGCTAACCACGCCATGCAGGCGGGCTTGCCTTCACCAGGAGGCCCCGGGAACCGAACCCGGGGCCTCCCATATGGTAAACGGGAGCCCTAACTGATTGAGCCACAGCCGCTTCCCTCCATCTTTTTTATTTTTGCATGGTTTTTAAAATCCTGAATGTATATTGAATTTTATCAAATATCTTTTAAGTATTTATGGAGATGGTTATATATTGTTCTTTATATTTGACCTATTGATGAACTATAGTATACTAATTTCCTAACATTAAAACTCCCAATTTATTTATTATTCGATTAATATTTGTTGAGTATCTTCTATTTGCCAGGCACTGTTCTAAGTGCTGTAGAATCAGTGGAGAACAACATACATAAGTTTGCTGTTCCTGCTTCTATGCTGTTTGGTACTAGTGTTACATAGATGCCTATAATTCATTAATTCATTCTGTAAAGCTACGAATACTTTTTATGTGCCAGACACTGTACTAGGCTCTAGGGATATAGCAGGAAGCAATACAGTTATAGTAGTTGGAGCTAAGTTCATGGAAACAGACTTTAAACTGATAAGGTATAGATACTTATATAATTGCAGTTTTGATAAATGCTATCAAGAAGTACAAAGAGTTTATAATAGGGGTAACAAAATTGAGCAGGATGGTTAAGAAAGGCCTCTTTGAGGAAGTCTTTTAAATTGAGACCAGAGAGGCTAAGAGTTAGGACAATGGAT
The DNA here is from genome assembly GCA_026826555.1 of Tolypeutes matacus. NCBI lineage: Eukaryota > Metazoa > Chordata > Mammalia > Cingulata > Chlamyphoridae > Tolypeutes > Tolypeutes matacus. The sequence goes on from JAKSZT010054141.1 coordinate 373,716, forward strand.
AGAAGAGTATTCCTGATTAAGGGTTATATGCATGTGTGAAGTGGGAAGTAGTTTGCCACTTTCTGTGAAGTGAAGGAAGGCCAAGGTACCTGGAACTCGTGAGGCTTGAGCACCAAGGTGAGGCAGGCAAGGGCCAGATTTGGTAGGATCTTGTAAGCTGTGGTAAGGAATCTAGATTTTTAGATTTTAAAACTGGGAAGAATATGAAAGACTTTATTTCAAGGTGGTATCTGATCTGCATGGAAGCAGAGAGACCAGTTAGAAGACTATTTCAGTAGTTTAAGCTAGAGAGTATGGTGGCAATAGAAATGGAGAGAAGTGGACAGATACGGTAAATGTTTTTGGAGATAAAATCAACAGGAATAGGTTTGGGTGTATAAGAGGTGAGAGGAAGCCCCACTGATTCCTGGTGAAGGCAAAGCCCGCCCGCACGGCGTGGTTGGCTGACCCAGCGAGCACAATCAGCAAGGGGGGGATAAATGAATAAATAAATAAAATCTTAAAAAAAAAAAAAGAAAAAAAAAAAAGAAAAGTGATTTATAACTTGAACAATAAAGGCTTTTTTAAAAAAAAAAATAAAAAAAAAAAAAAGAGGTGAGAGGAAGGGAGATCTCAGCGATGAATCCCAGGTTTCTGGCATGAAAGTAGATCATAGTGCCACTTGCAGAAATAAGAAACATTGTAGGAGGAGTGCATTTTCCTTTAAGGAGGTTATGAATTCAATTTTAGCCATGTTTAGTTTGAGATATGTTTGAGCCATTCAAGTGTAGATGTTAAATTGGCAGTTGAATGTATGCATTTTAAGGTCAGAAGAAAGGTCTAAGCAACTAACACATAGGTGGAATTTGAAACCATGAGAGATGATATGATTGTATGTAGAGCTGTACTATCCACTGTGATAGCCATTAAGTATATGTGCCTATTTAAATTTTAATTAAAAATAAAATTGGGAATTCAGTTCCTCAGTTACACTAGCCACATTCCAAGTGTTCGTTAACCACATGTGGCTATTGGCTACTATATGGAACAGCACACTTATACTACATATGCCCATCATCACAGAAAGCCCTATTGGACAGTGCTGGTATAGAGTGAGAAAAGAGTTCAGGATTAAACCCTAAAGAACTCTACTTTTAAGGTTAGATGGAGAAGGAAATATCTCAGAGGGCACTACAAATTAGTGACCAGAGAGAGAAACTAGATAGGTATGGTATCATGTATGCCTTTGGAAGAGAGGACTTCAAGGAGTAGCCAATTGTTGATTTCTGCTGATAGATATAATCAGATGACTGAAGTACTCACTGGATCTAGCAGTATGGATGTTATTGGTGACCTTTGCAAAGCAATTTCAGAGGAGTGGTGGGAGTGGAAGTCATATTAGAGTTGATTAAAGAGAGAAATGGGAGATGAGTAATGGTGACTGTTTTGTTTTTTATTTATTTATTTATTTATTTATTTATTTTTAAGATTTTTATTTATTCATTCATTTATCCCCCCCTTGCTGCCCGTGCTCGCCGGGTCAGCCAACCACGCCGTGCAGGCGGGCCTGCCTCCACCAGGAGGCCCCGGGAACCGAACCCGGGGCCTCCCATATGGTAAACGGGAGCCCCACTGATTGAGCCACAGCCGCCCCCCTGTTTTGTTTTTTAAAGAAGCTTGACTGCAGAGGGAAATATAGAGATCGACTGGAGGTGGAGGGAGATATGGGGGTCCAGGAAGGTTTTTTTGGTTATTAAGATGGGAGAGACTTAGAAGAGTATTTAATGCTGATGGAATAGCATTTTAATATTTTAATGTGTTTATTCTGGGATTCAGTCCCTGAGCTATGTATTCCTTAAATTTATATCCGGGTAGCAATATGATAGAGATTGCATGGTAGGAGCTAACAAAAATAGACTACCCAACGTAAAAAACACCTTTCACAGCCTGCAAATTGGTTCTGCCTTGGCTGGTGCTCTCCTTCATAGTTTAGCCCTCCTATCAAGAAGATCAGCCGGAGGCCAAAGGAAGTGCAGGGTCCTTTCAGTCTTTTCTGAGCCTTAGTCTTGTCCTAGGCTTGTGCTTGTTCATGGCCTTTAGAATTCTCCTGCATACTGGAATCTGTCAGTAATCCTATTCCCCAGTAATTTTGACTTAATTGTTTCTTATACTGCTTTAGATATCCACAAGCTGCTTCTGCTTCAGGGCAAGTTCTGTGAGGGCCCAGCCAGAGATGTTTCCTGGTTCAATTTTTCAGGTTGCTACCCGAGTCAAAGAAGGGTTTCCTTGTTCAGCCTTTCAAGCTGCCACCTGATAGATTGGCACCGACATACTGGCACCCCAGTATGTGCATAGAGTTTACTCTCCTCCCTCCGGAATAGGGCCAGGCACCCACAGTGGTAGTGCAGGCTTGCACCACACTGAGCCAGGGGTGGGGGAGGGGGCAAGCAAGAGTGCCAACAGCCTCCAGCATTTTTAAAGCTGTGTTTTCTTTTAGGCACTCATCCAGTTACTGAGATCCTTCAACTGTTTTCAGGAGTTTGGAAGAAGATGGCTGTGTCGTTTTGCTAATTTTTCAAAGATTCTGGGAGGGGGGGAACAGCACCTTGGATTATTTTATGCCACCATCTTGGTAGAGCGGCCAGTGACAGTATTTTCTAAAAATACCTCTGGTAATTCTAATGCATCCATAGTTGAGAACCACTGACAGATGGAGGGAATGAATACTCGGAGAAGGTGAGGATGTAGGGGAGTTTGCTGATTAGTAAGTTGGAGGTCCTGAGGGTTTTGGAAGGGAGAAGAAGGGTAGTTTGTCTTCTTTCCACACAAGATTGTGTGATAGCATCCAGTGTTATTTTGTAAGCAGAGCCTGCAATCTTCTGGCCATTAAATAGGTCAGTTTATTTTTTATATTTGCTAAAACATATCTTTCAAGGATTGTGGGAGAGAAAGAATATGTGTTCTTTTTTTTTTTTTTTTTTAAAGATTCCACTTATCTATTCATTTATCCCCCCCCTTGCTGCCCGTGCTCCCTGGGTCAGCCAACCACGCCATGCAGGCGGGCCCGCCCCCACCAGGAGGCCCCGGGAACCGAACCCGGGGCCTCCCATATGGTAAACGGGAGCCCCACTGACTGAGCCACAGCCGCCCCCCAGAATATGTGTTCTTGTTCTACATTTCTATCAGATAGAAACTGCTCTTCTTTGTTTGACAACTTTTAGTATAAACTATCTGAGAAAGGAAGAGCTTGTTATGCCCTGAAGGAAGTTTTCCCTGTATCTTCAAGGCTGCTCCTAATTGACAGTCTGTATTCATTCCTTCTCCTTTTTATTCTTGTAACAGTGGCACCCTCATTAATTTTCTTATCTCTGACCCTCTTGGGTGCCTTCTTTTTAATTTTTTTCTCCTTTTTTTTTTTTTTTTTTTATTATGGGTAAAAATCAAAATTCTCACAATACATACAAACATTTGCAAAATGATATATAAATATATATGCATATATGTGTATTTGCTTACAAAAATGTTATTTATATACATATATACATATAATTTAAGAGGTGCTTAGATTACCCAAAATATTACACGGAACCCACTGGGATTCCCATGTTGCCAACCTCCCACACCTCCCACCACATCCCACACAAACATCGCCCACCACCCTCAATGAACTTACACATCCTGGAGCCTTGCCACCAACCATAGACCACAATTCACACTGTAGACCACACTCTCTCCCACTCAGTTCTTAGTGGTGTGTGCTGATTTAAAATGGCCTACATCCGTTGCCACAACAGTACTCAGGATAACCTCCAACTCCCAAAGAAGCCCCTGTATTTCAACTGCTGATCCCCTCCCTACCCCAAAAGTGTCAAGTGGCCACTGGCTCCACCTCATTGTTATAATTTCTTGCATTGCTAGAATCACCATATGTGAACAAGAGAATACCATCAAGTCCACTCTAGTCCATAGTTCTTCCCCCAATCCTGAGGGGACTGGGATGGTGATGTCCACTCCAACTCCAAGTGAGAGAGGGCTTATATCCCATGGATATGGTGGGTGGGATGATCCTGCCTGCAGATGCAGGCCCTCTCCATTCCCTGGGATGGCCATTTCCCATCGTTGTCTCCTCACCAGGTGACTTGGATGAGTCCATTGAGCTGTAGGGTAGGAGTTGCAGCTCCACCTAGATTTCATGCACACCTGGCACATAGGTAGGCGGGAGGCTCCAGTCTCTGGAAGTATACCTAAAAACTCCAGCATCACATACAGGTTTGAATAGAAGGGACTGGTGAACCATGTGCAGGGAGGACTTATTTGAGTCTAATTCTGTCATTCTCAGGAGCACAGATTCCAAAATAGAACCCACTGATAAGGCATCAGTCTCTGGGGCTATCCCCCCTTATATAGGACCAGGGTGTCTCCGGAGCTCTCAGGAACCCCACTGAGTGGGGTGATAGGCACTTAGATGTTCTATGAGCTCCTACTGAGGTGTGCGTAAGAGTTACCTCTGGGATGACCTCCCGACTCTCTTTGAAGTCTCTTAGCCACTTAAACTCATTTGTCTTTACCATTTCCCCCTTTTATTCAAGGTCTTTTTC
>JAKSZT010054141.1:378302-405465 GCA_026826555.1 Tolypeutes matacus
AGCCAAATGCAGGACCCAAAATAATTCCTCCTCTAGACCAACCCCCTTACGGAAGGGACCCTAGCTGGGCCCGTGGAAATTAATCAAGCACGTCCCACTTTCCGGACTCCCCAGGTTAGCTGGAGCTCTGATGTTAGTCAGTGAGGAGTGCTAAAGACGGCGGCTTCCGCCCTTTCTGGCGCCGAGCTCCAGCGTCACCAGGCTGCTCAGTAAATCAGTTTGAGTGCAGATTTGCGTCTGCTCTCAGCCTGATGCTGCTTCAGGTCGGCTTATCTGGTCCCCAAAGCTATGGGGCGGTGCAGGCAGCCAGATCGATGTCTAAAAATATAAAATACCCTTCCCTGTCTTCCAACCGAACCCTCCCTTTTTTGGGAAGTGTCCCTTCCTCTTGGCTCCGCAGCGGCGCGGGTCTTATCCCTGGGTGGCTAGGGAAATCAGCTGCGTTCCCCGACCAAAATCCCCCTTCCGGTTCACCGGATGCTGATTAGCTCGCTTGCTCTGTTCACACAAGGTCCAAGGGGCGCCAGGCAACCAGATCCCCAGAAAATAAAACTTTTTCGCCCTGCCCGCTTCTCCAAATGGCCGTTTTATTTTATTTTTCCCTAACCGCGGGGCTTAGCCGCCTGTGCCAATCTCCACCGGCAGCCTCAAAACTCACGAATCTCCACCGTTCGGTCCACGCCGCCGATCCGCGCAGATAGATGTCCCAAGCCTCTCACTCCACGCGTGCACAGCACAGACACCCGGGGCAGGACCCCGTCCAGAATGTGCCTCGCTCTGGGAGCTTGCAGTGTGTGCCCTCCTACACTAACGCCATCTTGCCGCTCTTCCATTTTTCTCCATTTTTTAAATCTCTATTCTTCTTTTGATTGCTAATTTCAAATTCCTTTTTTCTACCCAATATTTGAAGGTAGAAACATCAGGAAATACAAAGGAATAAATGACACCAAAGGTATAGATGTGTGTTTCCACCATAAGAAACTGGGATTTTCATTTTATTTTCTCATGTCTTTGTTGTTTATAAGTGCAGAAGTGTCCAGTTTAATAGTCATTTAATAAATGCTATCTGTCTGTGAAATCTTACATCATTGTCACCAGGAGAGGGACCAGCCATCCGAGTTTGCCTGGGACTTTCCTGTTCTTAGTCTTGAAAACCCTTCAATCCCAGACAAACCTGGCCAGTTTGGTCACCCTAGACCATCGAAAGTGTTGCATTGGGTAATCTGTATATGCAAGCCTATCTCTTGCTGTCAAGGAGCTTATGTATAGTTTTGTAGGGCATGAGAAAGCACTATATGTGCTTTTAAAATCAGTTAAAATAATATGGATCAGTTAAAATAATATGAATAAGTACATTGATTTCTTGGATTACCATATCAAAACGATTGATATAGACGATAACTAGGTTATCAGAAAAGGGGAGACAGGATATTATACGTATGAGAAACTAAAGTTCCATATAACTTTGCTTATAATTATAGTGTTTTCCAATTGGCTAAAGTTGAACCAAACTACTACTGAAAATAGGTCCTTAATTGCTTCTATAAGTTTATTCAAGACATATATTTTTCACTTGAGGTCATGAGGTATATATGTTTCTTTATAGAATAATTCAAACCAATCCCATTATTCTTTTTCTTTTTAAATTAGTTTGTAAATTTAATCATGTAGGTAAAATCTGTAGCTATGACCAAACTGTCCTAGTTCCTTTATTCCTTTCATGCTTCAGATACTCTTAATACAAATGATCTGGATTTGTAATGGTAGGAATTTCCGGCTAGGGGATGGAGAGGAATCGCTGGGGAATTTGCCTTTGACTAGGGTTTGGAGGTTTCTGCGTTGACATCTGAGAGAGATATCAAAATGTAGGAAACTATGATTTTATTATGTATTATATCACTATATTAGTTTGCTCATTGAAAACAGTTCATCCTATTACCCTGATAAGTTGAGAATATGATCACAATAAAACATTGTATTCCATAGCTCGTGTGTATGGATTTCAATTCATTTTAGGTGGCTGCAAAATTCGGGTTCAGGGGGACTGGACCAGAGAGCGCCGCTTCGAAATTCCTGATGAGGAACACTGCTTGAAGTTCCTCTCAGAGGTCCTTACTGCTCAGGAAGGTAACTCAATACTCAACAACTTTCTTTCTACTATTTGAATAGGAGTGAAATCCTGACATGGTGATACAGAGCCTAGTATCCATTATCACAGTATTTCACCCCTTCAGCCTTAATGGCTGATTTTTTTTTCTTCAGGTATGTCCCCTGGGATAAGTTAGGGAACAAATCTATTTAACTTTAAGGACACTGAGCCAATTTACAGAATCTTCAGTGTACCTCAGACTGTAGTCCCTTATTTCCCCCAAATGACCCCAGAGCTGCCCTTATTTTTTCAGCCTTTTCTTTACAGTCCCACATTCAAGAGTGGTGCTGGCCCATGCATTTAAGGAATGTTGAGGGAACGGCTTTTGGTTATGGTAAATTCCACTTACCAAAGGGCTCTCCAGTTTCTGACCATAACCCTTCTCTCTCCAGCTCAGTCACAACTTCTTGTTCCAGAGCAAAAGGACTCATCCAGCTGGTACCAAAAATTAGACACTAAGGACAAACCTTCTGTTTTTTCAGGTATTGAAAGGATTCTTTTTCCCTGGTTGTTATGACCATTGCAGAGTCAATAGATTTTTATCTGAACAAATGAGATGAGGTGGATTAATGTCAATGTCAGGCACATTCTGGAATGGAGTAGTTTTAGCTTGTCCTTGCCCACTGACTAATATTCTCTCCTAAGCCTTTCTGTGACATGTTAACTCTTTAGGAGCTAGCTTAGCAGAATCATTAAAAGTGCAGACTCCAGAGCCAGAAGGCCCGGGTTTGAGTCCCAGATCTGTCACTTACTTGTTATACAACCTTGGCGAAGTTACTCAACAACTCTGAGCTTCTATTTGCTCTTCTGTAAAATGGGAAGATTTTTAATAGTATCTGCCTCATGGGGTTTTATGATGATGAAATGAGGTAAGAATATAACCCCTTCCTGTCAGTCAGCCATTGTGCTAAGTCTTCAAGAAATGTTAGCTATTTTATTCATGTTCCAGATTAATGTAACCTACTATTGTTCTAGTTAGTTTTTCAGAGCTTCAGGGACAGATGTGCTTCTTTCCCTAGTCAAAGTTTTATTACTACTCTTCTGGTTCCTTTCTGTTTAGGAATGCCACTGATCAAATGGTCAACCCCATCTACCCTGGATATCTTGGATGTTAGCCTTTTTTTTCCCCCTTTGATTTTGGGTTCTGTGTCCTTCAGGACTTCTTGGATTCGAGGACAATTTTTCATCTATGAATTTGGACAAGAAAATAAATTCACAAAATCAGCCTATGGGGACTCATCGAGACCCCCCACCCCCACCTCCTTCAGTGAATAGAATGTAAGTCCTATGTCAGAAACATATTTCTGATTAGGAGACTTTCATATTTTAGGCAATTTAACTTTTAAATCTCTCATCAGACTTCCACGTGAAAAAGAAGCTACTAACAAGGAGCAGCCCAAAGTGACTAACACCATGAGGAAGCTCTTTGTACCAAATACCCAAACTGGGCAGCGGGAGGGTCTCATCAAACATATTCTGGCAAAGCGTGAGAAAGAATATGTCAACATTCAACCTTTCAGGTTAGTGTCTTCTGTTTCCTGAATCTAAGACGTTAGTAGTTATAAGAGAAAATGGTCTTTTTTTTGAAATAATAATAAGTTTAATGTAAGAGATAAAATACATGAAAACTTAAAAAAAAAAACTGAAAATAAAATAAAATTAAAGGATTGGGATGTTCAAAAAATGGGAAAATTAAAAGAAAAAATTTTTTAACATTTTGACTTTTATTACTGCAATATCTGGTTTCCAGTCTGTACCGTGGCACCTTCCCCCTCTTACCCCCCAATGTCTCACTATTTTTCATTTATTTATTTATTTATTTATTTATTTTTTATTGTGGGTAAAAATCAAAATTTTCACAATACATACCACTATTTGTAAAATGATGTATAAATATATATGCATATATGTGCATTTGCTTACAAAAATGTTATTTATATATATATAAATATATTTTAAGAGTTGATTAGATTACCGAAAATATAAGCCCTCTCTCACTTGGAGGTGGAGTGGACATCACCATCCCAGTCCCCTCAGGATTGGGGGAAGAACTATGGGCTAGAGTGGACTTGATGGTATTCTGTTGTACACATATGGTGATTCTAGCAATGGAAGAAATTATAACAATGAGGTGGAGCCAGTGGCCACTTGACACTTTTGGGGCAGGGAGGGGACGAGTAGTTGAAATACAGGGGCTTCTTTGGGATTTGGAGGTTGTCCTGAGTACCGTTGTGGCAGCGGATCTAGGCCATTTTAAATCAGCACACACCACTCAGAACTGTGTGGGAGAGAGTGTGGTCTACGGTGTGAACTGTGGTCTATGGTTGGTGGCAAGGCCCCAGGATGTGTAAGTCCATTGAGGGTGGTGGGCCACACTTGTGGGAGATGTTTGTGTGGGATGTGGTGGGAGGTGTGGGAGGTGGGCAACATGGGAATCTCAGGGGTTTCCGTGTAATATTTTCGAAAATGGTCTTTTAATATTTAAGTTATTATCTTAATTAGGAATCAGTGCATGATAAAAAGGAATGATCATCTGATTCAAGCCCCCTGTATCTATGCTGGTCAATATCATATACAGAATAATGCAGAGGCAACCTTTGTCCTTGGGTTTTTAACTACTAATAATACCATATTTACTAAGGTTTCTATCTACTCGTGGAGAACCAAATCAAATTCACCTGTACTAGAGAATTTCCCCATAGCTCTTTCCATAAGCAAACATGTTTATCTATCTGGTTTGCTGAATTTTTCTCTAGCTAATTTTGGAAAATTAAAGTCCACCATCACCACTAGGTTTAAACTTACTTACTTTCATAAATTAACTAAAGAAAGTTTCACCCGCTATCTTCTTTTGTTTGAGAAATCTATACTGTACTCTTTCTATTGCTATTCTCTATATTATTTTTCATTTCAATGTTTTTTGTTGATATCCTCCTTCCTGGACCCTGGGTCGTGTGTGGGTGTGTATGTGTGTTTGTGTGTGTAGTATAGTGTAGTGTTGGGGATTGGATCATGCCCCACACAAAAGGCATGTTTACCAAAACCTGGTCCTGTGGGTGTGAACCCATTTGTAAAGAGGACCTTTGAAGATGTTATAAGGTCCTATTAGTTAAGATGTGCCCAAAGCAAATGAAGGTGGGCTTCATTCCAATATAGCTGAAGTCCTTATAAGCAAAGGCAATTGGGCATGGAAGAGAAGCCACAGGGAGCAACCAGAAGCTGGAAATCAATGGAGCCCAGAAGAGAGAGGAGAAGACTCTGCTATGTGTATTGCCATGTGAAAGAAGAGCCATGGAACCCCAAAGATTGCTGGCCAGCCAGAAGATACCAACCCTGGGAGGAAGCAAGCCTGCTAGCCTCTGAAACCGTGAGCCAATAAATTCCTGTTATTAAGCCTATCCATTGTATGGTATTTGTAATAGCAGCTAGGAAACTAAAACAGTTTTTTGGTACCAGAAAGTGAAGTGCTGTTACTACAAACACCTAATGTGGAAACAGCTTTAGAATTGGGTAAAATGGGTAGGGGCTGGAAGAATTGTGAGGCACTTGATAGAAAAAGCCTAGATTGCTTTGAAGAGACTGTTGATAGAAATTAGGACACTAAAAAAATTAAATTAAATTAAAAAAAAATAAGGACACTAAAGGCACTTCCAATGAGACTGGAGGAGGAAATGATGAATGTGTTATTGGAAACTGGAGGAAAGGTGTCTTTGTTATAAAGTGGCAAAGAACTTGGTAAAATTGTGTTCTAGTGTCAAATTGAAAGTAGAATTTGGAAGCAATGAACTTGGATATTTAGTTGAGATTTCCTAGGTAAGTGTGGAAGGTACAATCTGGCTTTTCCTTGCAGCTTAGAGTACAATGCAAAGAGGAAAGGAATAAGCTGAGAACTAAACTTTTACTCATAAAAAACCCGGCAACTGATGATTATGGGAAGTGACTCCACAGAGAACAAGTTCCATGTGAGGGTTTAACTAAACAGCCTTTTGCTAAAGAGGGTGTGGCTGAACATGGATCCAGTCAGCCATTTCAGTGGAAGTCAAGATTGGAAATGCACTTATCCAAGAAGGCTCTTTGGAAAGTTCTCTTGTCTGATGATTTGGGCCCACTAAAACTGCATATGAAGGCAACAAGTTTTTTGCAAAATTTGTGTGAGCAAAACCACTGCCAGCTTGGGCTGAAAAGATCAGGGAAGGGATGAAGTAAAGGAAGAATGAGGCAAAACCATGGAAGCAAAGGTCTGGATCAAGAAGGTCTCCTTGGGCCAAGAGTATGGGCCTACCCGTGTGTGTGGAAAGGGCAGGTCCATGCTTGTGCATGAAGGGGGCAGGCCTTTTGCCCCATTATTCAGGGAGAGTGCAGCTACCCCATTGCTTGGAGAGAGTAGGGCCTATACTCCAGTATTCGGGAAAGCAGAGTCCTTGGAAGGGGTGGGGCTTCTGCTCCATCAGGCCCGAGGAAAAAGCATTAATCTACAGATGACTCTCAGACTTTGAAATCTAATGGTGTTTGCCCTGCTGGGTTTTAGACTTGTTTGGGACCCATGACCCCTGTTTTCCTTCCAGTTTCTCCCTATGGGAATGGAAATGTTTGTCCTATGTCTGTCCCTCCTCTGAATATTGGAAGCAGATAACTTGTTCTCTGGGTTCCACAGGTCCATAGAAAGAGGGAATTGTGCCCCAGGAGAGACCATACCTATAACCAATTTTGATGAGACTTGTACTTAACATTGTTACTGAAATGACTTAAGGCTTTTGGGATATTGTGATGGGATGAATGTATTTTGCATGTGGAAAGAACATGTCTTTTGGGGATCCAGAAGGGGGACTCTTGGGGATTGAATCTTGTCCCCCACAAAAGGCATATTCACCTTCCAACCCCTGGTCCTGTAGGTGTGAACCCATTCGTAAATAGAACCTTTGAAGATGTTATTAGTTAAGGTGGGACTTCATTCCAGTATGGTTGAAGTCCTTATAAGCAAAGGAATTGGGCGCAGAAGAGAAGCCATGGGGAGCAGCCAAAAGCTGGGAGTTAACAGAACCTGACAGAGAAAGAAGATGCCACCATGTGCATTTCCATGTGACAGAAAAGCCACAAAACCTCAAAGATTGCCGACCAGCCAGAAGGTACTGACCCCAGGAGGAAGCAAGCCTGCTAGCCTCTGAAACTGTGAGCCAATAAATTCCTATTGTTAAGCCAACCCATTGTATGGTATTTGTAATGGCAACTAGGAAACTAAAACAAGTGGTATGGTGTGGTGCGTGTTCCTGATGTGCAAAGCAACATCTTTCTTTGTTATTCATAAATAGTGTGTGCCCTTCTAGTCCAAGATGCTGGTCCCATATGCTATCCCATTATGTTTCATGATGCCAATTCAATCATAACCATATCCCTATGCTAAAACCTCCAGTTCTTCATATTCCCAATGATGCTTCTATCTGTGTTTAAACAATTAAGATAGTCATGAGTTTTACCTTCTGCTTTCACCCGTCATACTATATCTGCCTTACCAGAATTTTCTGCACAGATGTCCTTATAATCCTTTTTTGGATTACACTGCAGCTCCTTAAAGAATAGTAATCCATATTAAACTAGCTGCCAGCATGCAGATAACTCTTTCCCATCCACAAGCTCTCCCTTCAAATATGAATTTGGAAGGAGTTTAATTGAAATATAGTAGAGCAATTAACTTTGTGTTTTTAAATAAAGATTTTGGTTCCTTCCAGTAGGTTCACTTAATATAATATTTAAAGAAAATAAGCCTACTGCCTTTGTGTTAGAGATGCAAGAAGTTTTTACGTGTGTGGCAAAACATTTTGAGGAATTATGCTAACTTTTTGTAGCCATATGCTTGTATAGAAGTGACAAGAGAAAACTAATTTTAGTTCATACTTGAAATTTGTTTTCAAATTATTTTTTGTTCTTACATATTAGATTTTTTGTTGGAACTTGGAATGTGAATGGTCAGTCTCCAGATAGCGGGTTAGAACCTTGGCTGAACTGTGATCCAAATCCTCCTGATATCTACTGCATTGGGTAAATAATACTTCCAGAATTTTCTTTTGGCTATATGTTCGGTGTTAGTTTACATGAGATTTTGCCTTCCTTCCTTTTTTCTTTTTTTTTTCCTAAAAGGCAGTTTTATTGAGATATATTCACACACCATACAATCCATCCAAAGTATACAATCAGGGGAAAAGATATAGTTCAAGTGGTTGAGTGCCTGCTTCCCATGTACAAGGTCCCAGGTTCGATCTCCAGTACCTCCTAAAAAACAAAACAAATAAACGATAAAACCAACTCTCATAGGGGAGTGGGTGTAGCTCAGTAGTTGAGTGCCTGCCTCCCATGTACAAGGTCCTGGGTTCACCCTGGTATCTCCAAAAAAAAAACAAAGTGTACAATCAGTGGCTTTCGGTATAATCACAAAGTTGTACATTCTTCAGCACAATCAATTTTAGAGCATATTCATTACTCCAAACAGAAAAACCCCATACCCCTTATACACCCTATTATTGAGACTTAGCATTGGACATTGGAATGGTACTTTTGTTACAATTGATGAAAGAATATTAACTTTTTTTTTTTTTTTTGAGGTACAGGGGCTGGGGATTGAACCCGGAACCTCATGTATGGGAAGCCAGCGCTCAACCACTGAGCCACACCAGCTCCCTTGAGTTGGTTTTTTCGTTTGTTTTGCTTGTTGTTTCTTTTTGTGTTTTTTAGGAGGCACTGGGAACCGAACCTGGGACCTCCCATGTGGGAAGCAGGTGCTTATCTGCTTGAGCCCCATCTACTTCCAGAATATTAACTTTTAACTATAGTCTATACTTTGTGTTAGGTGTATTTTTTCCCATATATCACCCTGTTAACACCTTGTAATAGTGATGTACATTTTTTTCTAGTTCATGAAAAGAGCATTCTTATATTTGTTACTATTAACCAGAGTTATCGTCTGCAACCAGGTTCTCTGTGTTATACAGTCCCATGTTTTATCCTCTAGTTTTCCTTCTAGAGCCATACACAACCCTAAACTTCCCCTTTTAGCCACAACCTTCCTTCCTGTTTTAAAAACTGTTTGGGGAGCACTGATGTAGCTCAAGTGGTTGAGTACCCGCTTCCCATGTACAAGGTCCTGGGTTTGATCCCTGATACCTCCTAAAAAAAAAAAAATGATAAAACCAACTCTCATTGGGGAATGGATGTAGCTCCATGGTTGAGCACTTGCTTCCCATTTACAAGGCCCTGGGTTCAATCCCTAGTACCTCCTAAAAAAATAAATAAAACTATTTGGTAAAACTATACTTAGACTATATGGGAGAATTAATTTGTGGGTCAAATTTGTGAGATCAGAAAGGAAAATATAGCTAAAATGATATAAGGAAGCATCTAGTCCTCTCAAAACCCCTAGAAAGCTATATTCTTAATAGAAATTGAGACTTGCAGTCAATTCTAACAGTGACTATTCCTGGGATATAAGAGCAAAGCTCTACTGTTATCCCTTGTGGAGATTTTTGTTTATTTTTTACATAGCCTTTGCATATACTTGTGGGAAGCCTTTAGAAAAGAAAGTTGCTTGTCCTTACTGATCACTTGGGTAAACAGAGCAGTCCTATACAATTTATCTCCCTACTACCCATTCTTTTTTTTTTTTCTATCTAATGTTTCAGAATATGGGACAGGAAGTAGTCAGAGATAACTATCAGATATGTATGGATCTCAGATCCTCTTGTTTTCTCAGATTCCAAGAACTGGACTTGAGCACAGAGGCCTTTTTCTATTTTGAATCCATAAAGGAACAAGAGTGGTCTATGGCTGTGGAGAGGGGTTTGCATTCCAAAGCCAAGTATAAGAAAGTAAGCCACATTTAATTATCATCTTTAGTATATGACTCACTAGAACTACTAGCAGTTATTCTATTATCTATAACTTGTTCCAACAGAACAGTTTAATTGAATGCTTCCTCATGTGTAATGCTGGGATAAGGCAGACTAATCCTTTATACCTGTTTCCTACAAAAAAAATTCCCTAAGCTTTCTGATCTTATATATTTTTTGGCTTGGATAGCTTTTAAGAGAAAAGAATTATTGTTCTTGTATCAATAATTAACTCAAAAGCATTGCATTTTACTGATTTGTGCAGTAAAAGTTTAAGATTGAAATTATTCACTGACATGGTCAGAATTGGATACTTTGCAGAAAAGCAATACAAAGCATGTGGATGTGTAGGGTATACTTTGGAATTGGAGTAAGGATAGAAGTGTTGTGGAATTTAAATGAGTTCTAAAGTTTGCTTATAAGGCAAGAGGAGTAAAGTTGATTTTAGCAAGGTGGGCCAATTTGTTGGTCTTTAGAAGGAATGCGGTAGAGGCATTTTTAGCTATCAGGAGAGTCATTTTAGTTACGGGACTTTCATACTAAGCCTTTAAAAGGAGTACGCTGAGTAATTTTTGTCTACATCTTCTAAGAGTTTATGTAGATAATAAGACTCCTGAAAATGATATTCTTCTCATATAGGTCCCTTACTAATACATATTTCAGACATATTTCTAGTTCTAGTTTACAGTTTAAAAATAATCAAAGTAAAAAGGATTGCCATTTTATAGCTTTAAATTGCTTAGAAAGAAAATCAGAAATGAGAAACTAGGAAAAAGAGTGGAGGGAACTAACTGGGATAGAGGCTTTATCTTTATAATTTAAATTTGTAATGCTGCCTACTCCTGGTAGGCTAAAAAGTGAATAAAATAATGGATCTAGAGCTAGGTGTATTTGTTGTCCCTGAAGACTATTTATTTATTTATTTATTTATTTATTTATTTATTTATTTATTTTCATGAAGACTTTCAACTCTTATTGTTCAGAGCCAGTTTAGAGCTTCCCCAGAGAAATTTTATTTCCCCTTTTATGGGATCCACTGGGAAATTAGCGGATTTGGATTCAGATTTGGACATCGTTACATCTTCTTAGTAGAAATAATTTTTTTTTTTTAATGCACAATTGTGCTTTTTTTTTTTTATAACTCCCTGGAACTCAAAGGTTCAACTAGTCCGCCTTGTTGGGATGATGCTCCTTATATTTGCCAGAAAGGACCAGTGGCGACATATACGTGATGTTGCTACAGAAACAGTTGGAACTGGAATCATGGGGAAAATGGTGAGTCACTTTGGGAATGAGGTTAACTGTTAGTTATATCCATGTGAAATTGAGTTGCTAGTTGTGTCTTTGTACTAACTGAATAATTCCACTTGCTGACAGGGAAACAAAGGTGGTGTAGCTGTGAGATTTGTGTTTCATAACACTACGTTTTGCATTGTCAATTCCCACCTGGCTGCCCATGTGGAGGACTTTGAGAGAAGGAATCAAGATTATAAGGACATCTGTGCACGAATGAGTTTTGTGGTCCCAAATCAGACCCTCCCTCAGCTAAACATCATGAAGCATGAGTGAGTGGTTAACTCTCCTTTAGTCTTTGAATAGTGGGGATAAGAAGAGAGTAAATGTGGTAAGAAGCTGTAGAGTTGTGAAGAGTGAAGAGTTACCATTTAGGGATTGGGGTCACAAAGAGAGGGTCATTAAGGAATAGCAGGCTCACTAAACTAAAGAAATTAGTTTTGACATCAGAGGAAAGGTTTGTTGTATTAGTGGGGCATCTAGAGTAATGCTGGAGAGGTCTTTCAGTTGGAGTTAGTTTTTCTTATATTTTTTAATTATGAAATAGAAAAGTTCATTGTAAATATAATAAAATTATAGTAAAATTCCCTTATTTCTCTTCCTCCACCCTCCCTAGCCAGTCCCTCTCTCAACAGTAAACCACCGTTAAGAGTTTGGTGTGTATCCTTCTAGATCTGTGCTGTCCAATATAGCAGCCAGTGGGCACTTGAAATGTGGCTAGTTCAAATTGAGATGTGCTGTAAACATAAATGGCACACTGGATTTCAAAGACTTGGAAAAAATGTAAAATAATCTCCATTTTTAAAATATTGATTACATGTTGAAATAATATTTTTGATATATTGGCTTAAACAAAATACATCATTAAAGTTATTTTCACTTATTTCTTGTTACATTTTAAATGTAGCTTCTAAAGTTTTTTTAATTACATCTGTGACTTGCATTATATTTCTGTTGAACAGCGCTGTTTGAGATTTCTTTCTTTGCACATACAAACACACACATTCTTGTTACATAGGACCATATTATCTTATTTATAGTGGATTTCTTTCCAACCCTGTATATGTACAGCTATATTATTATTATTATTTTTTTTTTTTAATTTTATTTATTTATTCATTTATCCCCCCCTTGCTGCTTGTGCTCGCTGGGTCAGCTAACCACGCCGTGCGGGTGGGCTTGCCTTTACCAGGAGGCCCCGGGAACCGAACCCAGGGCCGCCCATATGGTAAACGGGAGCCCTACTGATTGAGCCACAGCCGCTTCCCTATTATTATTTTTAATGACTGTGAATCATTAAGAATAGGGGTGGGGGAGATTTAAAGACACCATTGGGTCAATAGGATAATGTGCTAGAGAGGTCAGAAAAGAAGGGAACTTAATAAGGATAGAAGCAGAAATCAGTTGAGGAATGGATTGGCTGTAAAGAAATAAATACTGGTAATTGAAATTCTGAGAAGGTGGTTTGGAATAACTGGTTTGAAATGGGAATTAATAGGAAAGTTAAAGATAATTTGGGGATAGTGATATTACACTGTTTCTATATTGTGTCAACAATAGGATCATATGGAATTCTGTTTCACAGTGGCAAAGTTAAGGCCTTGAAATTTGTGGTCATAAAGTTGCCCTGAAATTTCATAAATTTATTTCCCCAGATTTCTGTAAGTTTCATGATGCAATTGAGCAAAGTGAACCATTTGGGACTTGAGATAGCTCACAAGAGAATTCACTTTGGCATGGTAATTTCAGGGTCTCCCTTTGTGGGACCCTCAGCACATCTAGGAGACTGTTACAGTGATTGGGAGCCTGAGGATCCCATGGCATGCAGTCTCCTTCCTGCCTGAAATGCTTGGACTGCGGATCTTGGGCAGGGAAATACAGGTTGGCTACACTGGTGAGCCCTGGATGTGCTTTTCCTAGTGGGCCCTGCCTGGGAGAACTATCATTCAGACCATGCAGACCTTAATGGAAAGCCTGCAGAACCTCAGTGCTCTGAGGGGCAGAAAACATTGAGGTTCTCTTCCCCTAGAGACCTGGCAAATAGCCAGGCAAAATTTGGAAGCTAGTCCAGCAAATAAAATTCATGCTTCTCAGTTAACTCCTTGTGTTCTTAATCCCATACATATATACTGTATTTCCCCCATTTTGTTCATCATGTATGGAGGGCCTATTTTCCCACCCAGTTTGTAATCCGGGGTCTTTTTCAGGTATTGCTAATACTTGCCCCCCGAAGGATCGGTTACAGCTTTAAACCCCTTGTCAGATAGTGATAAATGAATCCTTTTCAATAATCTACCCATTTTTCTTCTCTGGTTGATTTTTATGCTAATTACTGCCACGTCTGTTCATATATTTCTTGGTTCTCAGTGTTGTCATTTGGTTGGGAGATTTGAACTATAGACTTTGCATGCCTGATGCCAGTGAGGTGAAAAGTCTTATTAGTAAGAATGACCTTCAGAGACTCTTGAAATTCGACCAGGTGAGTAAATTTTTATTTTAGAGGAGCTTTCCTAGAAAGCTGATAAGATTGTTAGGTTTAGGAGGTGTGCCTCACTGTGGGAATAGATGGGAAGATCTTACTGTCTTATGAAAACTGACTATTGAGGCAACACACATTGAACACAAGGTGTGTAATGCTTATATTAGGTGCTTGGATGGGTAGAAGGGAGATAGCATTAATGATAAAATGATAACATTTATTCAATAAGTCTTTATCAAAAAGAGCTTTCAAAGATTTGTATAAATGAGTTGGAGAATGGGTGGTAATTGGAGAACACTTCCTGGAGGAAGTGGGCCTTCAGCTATGTTGATGTGGTTTGGCAGATAGAAGAGGGAAAACTGTTCTGTGATTACTTGGCAGGCTGAGCAAGGAGGTAAAAGAGGGAGGCCTGTGTGGGGAGTTGGGAAGCACAGAAAAGAAGTTTGTCTGGGAGATGTAGCATAGGCTATGGTCTAATGGGAACTGATTGATAAATTGGGGCTAGCTGGCATATAGATGTTAAAGCCTGTGGGGAAAGCATTAATTCTGTAACATTTAAATAAAACTGATATTCAGGAACCTAGTTCTCCTTGTATTTGAGGCTGTAAATTTACCTCAGAATCTGGCTTGTGACTTGAATTTTTACTTTAGCATATGAATACTGACTGCTAGAAGTGAATACTTCTTATTTAGGGAAGATAATGGTTTGACTTGATTTGAATGTC
The DNA here is from genome assembly GCA_026826555.1 of Tolypeutes matacus. Lineage (NCBI taxonomy): Eukaryota > Metazoa > Chordata > Mammalia > Cingulata > Chlamyphoridae > Tolypeutes > Tolypeutes matacus. Next base: position 392,826 of record JAKSZT010054141.1, read on the forward strand.
TTTGAATCCCTATGTGAGCCTTTTTGACTTAAAGACATAGTAAAATTCAGGTGTTTTATAGTAGAACAGATTTTGTAGTGAGCCTTTCTTGGCTGTGCCTCCCTTCACATTGAGGTTGATAAGCTAATTTTGCATTTCTTCCTCCCTTCTGCCTCCCAGTGGGCTACAGTTAGAATAAATTCTGACTCTGGTAAAATATTTGAATGAGGATAACTTTCAAAACAAGTTGTAACTATTCACTGAATTCGGCTTTTGTAATTTGTTCAACATTTGTGTGCTTTAAAAAATATATAATAGGTGGTTCCTGCCTGCCTTCAGGGAATTTAGAATTATTCAGATTTCATCTTTCCAATTTATCCCTAACCACTAATAGCAATAAAAATTGGTGATGTGCCAATAATGAGCATCCTATTTGAGGGTGAGTTTAGATGCTATTAAAATGCCAAGATTTAATTTACAAGGTAAAGAAATTGTACTCTCTGTCAGTTGTAAAAGCTGTGGAGCTAGATACTTAGAAATGGGAACAGTGGCTGATCAATCTCATTATCACTTATGTTAAGGTCGTTTTACTCTGCTTATATGATACTTCTTTCTATCACTAGCTAAATATTCAGCGTACACAGAAAAAAGCTTTTGCTGACTTCACAGAAGGGGATATCAAGTTTATTCCCACTTATAAGTATGACTCTAAAACAGACAGATGGGATTCCAGGTAAAGTAACAAGAACCTTCTTATGGGATAGGTTAAGGCCTGATTTTATTTCAGTCTCTTCACATTGGTAAAGGGCTAGGAATTTTTTAGGTTGAGCCATAAGCAGATACATAGAATAGGGTGAATAGAAGGATGAATGGGGTTTTTCTCTACTTTAGTATTCAATGGATTGTTACTTGTTCAGACTGACATGTTTAGATGTTAGTTCATCTCTATTGGAGAAGCTAGACTTGTCCATAGAAGTCCAGGTTTAAATGAGAAATCACTACTATTATTCATTTCCAGAGATTAGGATCAGTCTAGGAACATGGGATTGCGTTTTCAGACTTTATTGGTTATTGGCCTGGAATGAAATGTCACTGCAGTTCATAGTGCAAAGGAGGATGGAGTATTCAGAATATAATCCTGACCTTCGGCAAATATTTTTAAGAGGGTACTATTATACTTTGCCCTGTGGCAACATTGTTAAAAGACATAATCTTAGGAGAACCATTTATTCATTCATTAGATAACTATTTGCTGAGTCCCTGCTTTGCATCAGGTACCTTGCTAGGTTCTGGGAGTTCAGTCACAAACAAGCAGACAGCCCTTTCACAAAACTTGTAGTATAGTAGGGATGATAAAAGTTAGTGTTGTTGGAGAAGGAGATGTACATGGTTCTCTGGGAGCATATAATAGAAGGGTCTAATCCAGTTCTGAGCCATTGTGGTGGGTATTAAGTTCTTGTGCAGTATGGTCTATGTTCTCTTGATAATGCATCTCTTTATATGCAGTGGAAAATGCCGGGTTCCAGCCTGGTGTGACCGAATTCTTTGGAGAGGAACAAATGTTAATCAGCTTCATTACCGGAGTCACATGGAACTGAAAACCAGTGACCACAAGCCTGTTAGCGCCCTCTTCCGTATTGGGGTAAACACTTGTTTGTTCATGTACTTCTTTGTCGACTAAGTATCTATTAGAGCATTATTTAAACTCAGAACACATCAGTAATTCAGTGAGCCATTAAACGTTTCCAAAATCAATCATTTGCAGCATTGAGAAGTTAATGCTCTTGACCCTCCTAAATGCTATCCATAGAGCTCTTAACTCTCCAGGCCTTTTAGTGACCCAGATATTTCTTATGCTACTTAATGGTTGGATAGTAACTTTAGCCTTTTAAAGACATTGGGGATAAAGAGTTTTGGAGGATGAGTAGCTTTTCATCAGACAAATAGTATGAAGGGAGAGGCACTGGGAGAGAGGTTCCAGGTGTGTGGAGGGGGCAGGAGGAGCAAAGGTATAGACTGGTCAGAATACAACCAAATCTGTACATTAACTTAAGAGGTATAGTGTCTTCCTGTCCAGAAACATAGGTTTTTAAATTTTTCTTTAGCTCTCTTACATCTTGGGCTGCATTCATGGCCAGTTACTTAATTTTTTCTCTACTGTGAGTAAAGTTTTTCCTCATATTTTCCATCTGTGTGTTATTAGTATGCTAGTTATGTCCTGTAATCTTACTGATTAAACTTATTACAGCTAGTGCACTTAGGTTATTTCTTTTGGATTTTCCAGACCTATGGTCATGCAATCTGTGCAATTCTGAATAGTGTAGTCCTTAATAGGATGGACTATAAGCTAGACTGCTTGGATTTGAAGCTCAGCTCAGCCACTTTCTGACTGTGTTGTAGCCATGGACAATTTATGTAACCTCTAAGTGCCTCAAGTTTCCTCCTCTATAAAATGAAGATAATAATGGTACCTACTTATGAGGATTAATGAGTTCAAACATGCGGAGAGAATGTAGTAGGGTAAATTTCTTTCCCCTGAGTCTGTCAATTTTTGGCTTCTAAGATAGGTGTCACCAACATCTCTTGTCCTGCTCCTATTTTTTGTTTGCTTGTTTGTTTTCAAATTCCATCTTTTTGCTGTTGTTGTTGTTGTTTTAAACCATTAAGCTTTATGGTAATTTGTTACAAAGCAATTGCTCACTAATACAGATACTGAAGTACATGGTCAGAATGTGTTTCAGGAATAATTGGAACCAGAATCCAAATGCTTTCAGGACTATTTTCATATTATCTCTGTTGTTCTTTCAGTGTGGGCTTAGTTCTTATCTATTACTGCTAATCAACTCTTCATGTACTGTAAAACTTCCACATTTTCTGTCTTATGGCTTCAACCAAGATGCTTGAATCTCTTGTCCTGGCGAGGGCACTGATTAGCCTGGGGTCAGCTTCACACTTCTGGACCAATTGGCTGTGGCTGGAGATAGGGGTATGGAGCAGAAAAAGGTCATTTTACAGGAAATGGCTGCCCTTCAATAATCATGTAAAAGGAGGAAGATGCAGTTTCCAGAAAAGTACAGTTCTGTGTACATCTCTAATACCTAGAATACAAGTATCTGAACTTCATAATCTTAATTAACATTATAATTGTCAATTTTTTATTGAGGCCTATTTTGGAGACAAAATGTTCATAGACAATTGTTTGAAGTATGTACAGACTATTCATTAATGTGCATCAGGTTAAAAACACAGATCCCTGGAACTCATCCCAAATTTATGATTTCAGACTTTTGGGTATTATGTCCATGAAACTGCATTATAAAACAGATATTTATATTTTCATACAATTTGATATTAGGAAAAAAATTACCTTCTTAATACTTTTGCGGGGACTTCCGGGAAGATGGCGGACTAGTAAGACACAGGAATCTCTTCTCCAGAAAAATAGATAGAGGACAGGCTGAAACAGCCCCGAAATAGATCTTCTAGGGTTTAGGACAGCAGGTGAAGTCTGCACACCACCCAGAGGAGAGAGGGACAAAAGAGGGAAATCGCGTCAACAGAATCGTGCGTGAGTTGGAACCAGCAGCAGCTGCTGCTGCCGGCACCCTCCCCCACACTCTTCAGAATTCTCGGGCCTCTGGGCCTGTGACTACAGACAAAGGGGGCTCCAGGGATCTGCCACTCCTGGAAAGGGGACTGAGAGGGACACAGCCTAAGGCTGACTCAGGTTCTGACCCGCAAATTTGGATTGCGGAGCCCCATGGACCCTTCTACGTGCTGGTTTGCTCTGGGAGCCTAGGAAGGACTGGAGAAATCAGATCCTTGCAACCTCCCTCTCTTCTAGCCTGGACTATTTGTTGAGGACTCCACAGGAGAGGAGAGAGAGAGCCTGGGGCTGACCCTGCTTTTGACTCCCATGTTTGGTCTGTCCTGTCCCGAGAGCCCTTCCAGGCCAGGTGGGGCAGTGCCATTGTTTGCCTTGGAGCCTGCAAGGGGCTAAAGATATACAAACCTCCCAATCTTCTCCTCTTCTAACAGGGACTGATTGTTGAGGATTCAGAGGGGAGTGGAAATATTTCCCAGCTGGGAAAAGGGGCAAAGGGACGGGGCTACCAGAGAACACTGGAGAACTGTCTCAGAAAGTTTGAATTACAAGGCTCTTAGCCCCCAGACAGGAAGCTCTATCACATTGATCTGGTCTGTGTCACAACAAATGCACTCCGACCAGGCATTGAATTGAGAGCGCCAATGAGCGCCATCTCCTGGCTGACCAAGGAAGTGCACATAAGAAAATTAAAAATAAATATGAGAGGCTTTTCCTGGCCTCTATAGCCTCCCTGCCCAAGGCCCTAGGAAACGACTCTACAACCAATTACTGGGTCCAGTGCCCAGTTTTGAGCAACCAGCAGGGCAATCCTAACCATCAAGATTGAGCCAAAAATCAAAGAGCTATGTTAACTCACAGCCTCCTGCCACTAAAACCCTATAAAAGACAAAGAGATAGAGCATCTAAGTAAAATACAACCTAACCAAATGCCTAAGCACCAGCAAAAAATTTTAAGCCATACTAAGAAAATAGAAGACATGGCCCAAGAAAAGGAATACAGCAAAGTCCCAGAAGAGATGCAGAATTTGAGAGGACTAATCAGTGAGATGAGCACAAATTTCCAAAATCAAATTAATGAGATGAAAGACAATATAAAGAGATAAATGACATGAATGCATTACTATGAACCAAATATATTGTGTAATATATGGTTTGATTCACACACACAAAAAAACAAAAAAACAAAAAACAAAACAACAAAAAAATTTATATGTATCCATTACATTTAATTGAGAAATGTATATATTTATTCATCTGTGTTTACTTTTTAGTTTTTAATTGCTTATGTTTTCAATTATTAAATGTACAAAATAAAGTTAAAAAAAAAAAAAAAAGAACACATTGAGCGAACGCAAAGAAGAATTTGAAATCCTGAACAGAAAAGTAATGGAGTTCATGGGAATGAAAGACACAATAGGTGAAGTCAAAATCACCTTTGAGGCATACAACAGCAGACTCGAAATGATAGAAGAAGAATAAGTGATACCGAAGACAGAGCAGCTAATGTTGAAGAGAGAAAAGAACAGAGAGAGAAAAGAATGGAAAAAATTGAGCAGGGGCCCAGAGAGTTGAATGACAACACAAAACGCAACAACATACATGTCATGGGAGTTCCAGAAGGGGAAGAAAAAGGAAAAGGGGCAGAAAGAGTATTTGAGGGAATAATAGTTGAAAATTTCCCAACTCTCACAAAAGAAATGAACTTACATGTCCAAGAAGCATACCGTACCCCAATCAGAATAAATCCAAAAAGACCTATGCCAAGACACTTAGTATTCAGAATGTCAAATGTAAAAGATAAAGAGAAAATTCTCAGAGCATCAAGAGAGAAGCAAACAATCACATACAAACGACATCCAGTAAGACTTAGTGCAGAAGACAGTGGTATGATACAATTAGGAAACTGAAAGAGGAAAACTGCCAGCCGAGAATTCTTTATCCAGCAAAACTGTCCTTCACATATGAAGGTGAGTATAAAGTATTCACAAACAAACAGAAACTAAGAGTTTGCAAAAAAGAATCCACCTTTGCAGGAAATATTAAAGGAAGCCTTAGAACCTGAAAGAAAAAGACAGGAGAGAGAGGCTTGGAGGAGAGTATAGAAGAAAGAAAAGCAGAAAGGATAACCAAAAGAATAAAAAGAGAGACAAAAACAAGATGACATATGAAAACCAAAGAATAAAATGGAGGAAATAAATAGTGCATTTTCAGTAATAACATTGAATGTGAATGGATTAAATTCCCCAATCAAAAGATACAGGCTGATAGAGTGGATAAAAAAACATGAGCCATCCATATGCTGCTTACAAGAAACTCACCTCAGAAACAAGGATACAAACTGGCTGAAAGTAAAAGGTTGGAAAAAGATACTCCACGCAAATAGTAAACAGAAAAGAGCAGGGGTAGCTATATTAATATCAGACAAAACAGACTTTAAATGCAAAAAAGTGATAAGAGATATGGAAGGCCATTATATATTAATAAAAGGGACGATCCACCTGGAAGATAGAACAGTCATAAATATCTACGCACCTAACCAGGGTGCCTCAAAATATATGAAACAAACTGGCAAAATTGAAGGGAGAAATACACATTTCTACAATAATCGTTGGAGACTTCAACACCCCACTCACAGCATTAGATAGAACAACTAGACAGAAGATCGACAAGGAAACAGAGAACTTGAACAATATGATAAACAAGTTAGACCTAACAGACATATACAGAACACTGCATCCAAACTCAGCGGGTTATACATTCTTCTCAAGTGCCCATGGATCTTTCTCCAGGATAGGCCACATGTTAGGTCACAATTCAGCTCTCAATAAATATAAAAAGATTGAAATTATACAAAGCACCTTCTCAGATCATAATGGAATGAAACTAGAAATCAATAACAGACAGGAAAAAAGTAAATTTGCAAATGTGTGGAGACTGAACAACACACTCCTAAATATTCAGTGGGTCAAAGAAGAAATTCCAAGTGAAATCAGTAAATATATTGAGACAAATGAAAATGAGAACACAACGTATCAAAACTTATGGGATAGGGAAGCGGCTGTGGCTCAATCAGTGGGGCTCCCGTTTGCCATGTGGGAGGCCTCGGGTTCGGTTCCCGGGGCCTCCTGGTGGGGGCAGGCCTGCCCGCGCAGCGTGGTTAGCTGACCCAGCGAGCACAAGCAGCAAGGGGGGGATAAATGAATAAATAAAAATAAAATCTTAAAAAACAAAACAAAACAAAAACTTATGGGATACAGCGAAGGCAGTCTTGAGAGGGAAACTTATAGCCCTAAATGCCTATATTTAAAAACAAGAAATGCTAAACTCAAAGATTTAACTGAAGAACTAGAGAAACTAGAAAAAGAACAGCAAACTAATCCCAAAGCAAGCAGAAGGAAAGAAATAATAAAGATTAGAGCATAAATAAATGAAAATGACAACAGAGAAACAATAGAGAAAATCAACAAAACCAAAAGCTGGTTCTTTGAGAAGATCAATAAACTTGATAAACCCCTAGCTAGACTAACAAAGAAAAAAAGAGAGAAGATGCAAATAAATACAATCAGAAATGAAAGGGGGGAAGTTACAAATGACCTCACAGAAATAAAAAGAATCATAAGAGTATATTATGAGAAACTATATGCCAACAAACTAGACAACCTAGATGAAATGGGACAAATTTCTAGAAACACACAACCAACTTACACTGACGCTACAAGAACTACAAGAACTTAACAAACCAATCACAATTAAGGAGATTGAATCCGTCATCAAAAATCTCCCAGCAAAGAAAAGTCCAGGACCAGATGGCATCACAGGTGATTTCTACCAAGCATTTCAAAAAGAATTAACACCAATCCTGTTTAAACTTTTCCAAAAAACTGAAGAGGAGAGAAAATTACCCAACACATTTTATGAAGCCAACATCACACTAATACCAAAGCCAGATGAAGATTCCACAAGAAAAGAAAATTACAGACCAATCTCTCTAATGAACATAGATGCAAAGATTCTCAACAAAATACTTGCAAACCGAATCCAACAGCATATCAAAAGACTTATACATCACGACCAAGTGGGATTTATTCCTGGTATGCAAGGCTGGTTCAAATAAGAAAATCAATCAATGTAATACACATTAACAAATTGAAGGAAAAAAACCACATGATCATCTCAATAGATGCAGAAAAGGCATTCGACAAAACCCAGCATCCTTTTTTGATAAAAACACTTCAAAAGATAGAAATAGAAGGAAAATTCCTCAATATGATATAAGGCATATATGAAAAACCCACAGCCAACATTATACTCAACGGAGAAAGGTTGAAAGCTTTCCCTCTAAGATCAGGAACAAGACAAGGATGCCCACTGTCACCATTGTTATTCAACATTGTACTAGAAGTTCCAGCTAGGGCAATTAGACAAGACAAAAAAATTAAAGGCGTCCAAAGAGGAAAAGAGGACGTAAAACTCTCACTGTTTGCGGATGACATGATCCTGTATTTAGAAAATCCTGAAGTATCCACAACAAAGCTACTTGAACTAATAAATGAGTTCAGCAAAGTGGCTGGATACAAGATCAACATGCAAAATCAGTAATGTTTTTGTACACAAATACTGAACAACCTGAGGAGGAATTCAGGAGGAAAGTTTTCATTTTCAATAGCAACAGAAAGACTCAAATACCTAGGAGTTAATTTAACCAAAGAAGTACAGGACCTGTATGCAGAAAACTGCAAAACAATGCTAAAAGAAATTTTAAAAGACCTAAACAAATGGAAAGACATTCCGTGTTCATGGATTGGAATAATAAATATCGTGAAGATGTCAATCTTGCCCAAACTGATTTATAGATTCAATGCAATACCAATCAAAATCCCAACAGCTTACTTTACAGAATTAGAGAAGGCAATTACCAAATTCATCTGGAAGGGTAACTGCACCCGAATAGCCAAAAACATTCTAAAGAAGAAGAGCAATGTGGGAGGAATTTCATTGCCTGAACTTGAAACATATTACAAAGCTCCAGTGGTCAAAACAGCATGGTACTGGAATAAAGATAGACACATCGATCAGTGGAATAGAATTGAGAACCCAGAAATATACCCTCACTTATACAGTCACCTGGTTTTTGACAAACCTACCAAGCCCACACTAATGGGAAAAAAAACAGTCTCTTCAACAAATGGTGTTGGGAGAACTGGATATCTATAACCAAAAGAATGAAAGAGGACCCCTATCTCATTCCCTATACAAGAATCAACTCAAAATGGATCAAAGATCTAAATATAAAAGTCGGGACCATAAAAGTACTAGAAGAAAATGTAGGGAAACATCTTCAAGATCTTGTAGTAGGTAGTGGTTTCTTGGACCTTACGTGCAACAAAAGAAAAAATAGATAAATGGGACCTCCTCAAAATTGACCTCTTTTGCCTCTCACAGGACTTTGTCAGAAGGGTGAAAAGGCAGCCAACTCAATGGGAAAAAATAGTTGGAAATCACATATCTGATAAGAGTTTAATATCCAGAATATATAAAGAGATGTTATAACTCAACAATAAAAAGACAAACGACCCAGTTAAAAAATGGGCAAAAGACTTGAATAGACATTTCTCCAAAGAAGAAATACAAATGGCAAAAAAAAAAAAAACACATGAAGAAATGCTCAACATCACTCATAATTAGGGAAATGCAAATCAAAACGACAATGAGATATCATTTCACACGTATCAGAATGGCCACTATTAAAAAGACAGAGAACTACAAGTGTTGGAGAGGATGTGGAGAGATAGGAACACTTCTTCACTTTTGGTGGGAATGCAGAATGGTACAGCCACTATGGAGGACTGTTTGGCAGTCCCTAAAGAAGTTGAATATAGACTTGCCATGTGACCCTGCAATACCACTACTGGGTATATACCCAGAAGAACTGAGAGCAGTGACACCAACAGACATCTGCACACCGATGTTCATAGCAACATTATTCACCATTGCCAAAAGTTGGAAACAACCCAGGTGTCCATCAACAGATGAATGGAGAAACAAACTGTGGTCTATTCACACGATGGAATATTATGCAGCTGTAAGAAGAAATGAAGTCATAAAGCATATGGCAACATGGATGAACCTGGAGGACATTATGTTGAGTGAAGCAAGCCAGACACAAAAGGACAAATACTGTATGAATGCATTACTATGAACCAAATATATTGTGTAACATATTGTTTGATTAAAAAAAAATTTATATGTATCCATTACATTTAATTGAGAAATGTTTATATTTATTCATCTGTGTTTACTTTTTAGTTTTTAATTGTTTATATTTCCAATTATTAAATGTACAAAATAAAATTAGAAAAAAAAAAAGAGCTAGGAAAAAATTTTTTTTTGCCATTTTCAGCAAACTCAGAATTATTTTCTTCCTTCCAAAATTTTCCCTTGAAAATTTCTTATAAAATCAACTCTTTAAAAACCTGTGCAATGACAACTTAAAAACTTTCTTCCTTAGAAACAACACTCTCTTACTCACTCTGGATAAGTGAAAACTGATGCCCAATGTGCAGTAAAAATACGAGGATTTCACTTACCACCTTTCTCTTTCTTAGAGCCAGGCATGGGGACTTGGTTTTTAAAACACAGTATGTTTTTTTAGTACTTACACAACTGAATTTTAGCAATACAAGGTTTTTCTGAGGATATCACAGATGTAGCAAGAAATCGTTAATATATAAGCTGTCTTTGAAAATCTCATGTTTCTACTTTATTGGTATATTTCTAGCTCTGGCATTAAGGTCCCAGCAGCTGTGAATCGCTCTACTTTTCCCCTTCCACTGCCCCCAGCTCAATCTATACTCCACAAAACAGTTAAAGTGACCCTATAAAAATCTCAGATTCCATTTTTTTAATCAGCTCCATCCATGAAGGACATCCTAAACACTATATGAGACACAACAGAATATTTCTTTCTTCCAGTACTAAAAAAGATGACCTTCACAAACATTTTTAGGAAGTTCTTCTGTATAATCAGGGTGGTGCTCTCATAACATAGAGTGAAAAACACCTCTTTGCAATCACATTCTTGACAGAGATTTCATGTAGGTATGTTCAGAAATTGCTTTCTAAATTATGTGTGCATGCCTCATCTCAGTTGTCGTAATTGTTTCTCTAATTCCCTCAAGAATAGCCGTCATAACCACCTTGGTTTCTGCCGCCATAGTCTCTGGACCATCCATATTCTTGTCCTTCAGGCCAATTGTCATACTGGCTGCTCCCATATCCCTGGTCCATACCACCTCTAGAGTAGCTGTGACCATCCCCATGACCCCCAAAGGCACCCCCTCTGGTTCCCCTGGCTAACTTGACCACATGGTCCATACAGATCTGGCGGCCATCCAGGGACTCTCCATTCATGGCTTGCATGGCATCTGATGCATGCTCTGGGGTGGTGAAGGTGATGAAGCCAAAGCCCTGAGACCGCTGAATCTCCCGGTCCTTGACGACAACCACCTCAGAGATAGGCCTGAAGCTGCTGAAGTGGTCTTCCAACACCTGCTCATCGGTGTTTTGAAATTGAACCCTCCCACAAAGAGTTTCCCTTCTTCACATGACATGGCAGGGAATCCGAATCCTGGAAATCAGAAAACAAAATGGCCTGAATAACAGCCAACACTGAGGGGCAGAGAGAATAGGTTCCTGCTTCTATTTTAAAGAAGAATGACTTTGGGGCTTTTCTTTTAAGTATAAAATTAGTTCTTGGTCTTAGAATATATTTTAAACGTTATCAAGATAATCATGACTTTACTTTTTTCTGTTCTGAAATTTTTAAATAATAATGAATAATAGTAGTAAATGGTCCTCAAATAGTACCTAGTAGCTATGTGTCAGGGACTGTGCTAGGCAGTTTACACACATCTCATTTACTCCTCATAACAACGCTTTGAGTTAAATATTTTCCATTTAACAGATGAGCAAATGGAGAACCAACAAGTTTAAATAACTTCTTTCAGCTCATTCAGCTAGAAGGAGAGCTGGAATTCATATCTTAAGTCTATTTAACTCCAAAGCCTATGTTCTTTCCACTATCCTACAATGCCTCAATAGTTCTAAAGAACTTATTGACTAAATATACCTTGACGTATTTCTTTTCACCCATCTAATTTTTAGTTTGTACTTGTACTTCTGCCCTGTTTTCTTTGCTTGATTCTCTTAATCCATTTTTAAGATGATATCTTTCCCCAAACTCTAACCTCTTTGGTTTTATCAGCTATGCTTGGCTTTTTAATTTATTTTCAAAACCTTGGAATATTTTTAGTACTCCATACTTATTAATCCAGATCTTTGAGTAAGATGTTTAGAATTTTTCCAGGCTTCCTATTTTTGTTCACTTTTTTAACTCCTAGAAAAGTTAAACCTCTAAGAATCTTGGCAATAATAAATATTTGGGAAGAATGTTTTCTTATTTCATTAAGTTATCCACCTTCTTAATTTTTAATGATTTTTAAATTGCATAGGAATCCAAAAGTGCTTTCTCTTTAAAATAAAAAAAATTTTTTAAGTAAAACTTGCAGATAAAGCTGAAGTTCTTCGATCCCTGTTCTGTTCCCTACTACCACCGTTGCCTAAAGCCCACTCCCCAGCCAGGCCAAGTACCCTTATGTGTTTGGGTTGTATTTTTCTAGATCAATGCTGTGCAATAGAGCTTTATGTGATGACGGAAATATTCTATATTTATGCTGTCCAATAAAGTAGCCACTAGCTGCATGTGGCTAAAGAGTGCTTGAAGTATGGCTAGTGTGACTGAGGAATGGAATTTCTAATTTTATTTAATGTGAAGTAATTTATTTATTTTTTGATGTGAAGTAATTTAAATGGTCATATGTGACTATCAGACAACGCAGTTTAGGCCTTTGCATATGCTTTTCTATTTACCCATAGACAATACAGTATTGTGAGGTATGTGGATGTGTATATCATATATGGTCTCATATTGTATGCGTTGGTCTGCAACTTGTTTTTTTTTTTTTTTTTTTTTTTTTTTTTTTTTTTTTTTTTTTT
>JAKSZT010054141.1:405565-463326 GCA_026826555.1 Tolypeutes matacus
TCACTGGGCAACTCTGTGTCCATTTTCTGCCCTCTCTTCTCATCCTTCTCCTCCTGTCTTCACTGGGATTCAATCCTTGGAATCTCTGATGTAGGAGAGAGGCATCCTGCCCACGCAACCTTAGTTGCTGGTTTTTCGGTACGTCTCATCTTGCCTCTCCCTTGTGTCACTCTCCTATTATGTCATCATCTTGCTGTGTGGCTCGCGGGAACTGGTGGTGCGCCCGCGCACAGGGCCTGGCGGCCCACGCACCTTCCATATATTTTTTAAATTTTTAACAGGAGGTCCCGGGGATTGAACCCAGGTCCCTCCATATGGGAGATGGACGCCAACCAGATATAGCCCCCTGCTATATCTCTTAAGGTTGACCAGAGATACCTAGAGTTACAGTCTTTTCCCATACAGGATGGACATATAATAAATCAGGCTTAGTTTATCACCAGCACTCTAAAAACCAGACCTAGGGAGGAAAACGAGGTCTGGGGACACATGCATGGTTTCTAATATAGCGAATGTTTAGCCCACCCTGATTATCACAGAATCAGGACAGTGAGAATATTCGCTTGCAACTTGTTTTTTTTTTCCCTTTAATTCAACAAAGTGTCGTGGAGAGCTATCAGATCGTTATTACATAAAGATCTAGCCCATTGTACTTTTTTTTCTTAATTCCTAATTTTGTTGTAATTTCCTTTTCTAAAATGGATGTGTGGGGTGGTGAAATTCTGTGGTGGTTTTCCCCCTCATTATCCTTGATATCCCATTAAGTGCTACCCATTGAGAAAAGACTTGATTTTATTGAGTAACCACCCCATATTTTGGACTCTTGAGTATGCTATCATTAGAGGCTTTAAAAACCACATTACATTTCACCACCATTGACATCAGTGGACTGTTAACAGAGGGACCAAGTGCTGAATGGCCAGTTCATTTCAGACGACTTGCTGCGGGCTAGTTGAGATTAAGCTGAGAAAGAGTCTCCACTTCTACACTTGGTAAAGTGGTTTGTTGCCTTGGTTCTCAGACTTTGGTGGACATAAGAATTGCTTAGGGAGCTTTAAAAAATCCAGACACATGGACCCCACCCCTGGAGATTGTGAGTAGTAGGCCCAGGAATCTGCATTTTTAAGATTTACCTGAAATGATTCTGTTGTGAGTAGTCCCCAGACCATACTGATTTTTTGGAAAGAGTCTTGCACTATTGCACCAGAGGGCCAGCTCTCACTTTTGCTATTAATATCAACTGTGGTAGGGAGCAAGTTAGTTGACTTTTTATATTTCTTCTTAGCCTAACACTATGGTATGGACCCTGGTGACATCAAAGTGATTGCTTGACCCTCAGTTCTCTAAGACTTATAATTTAAATATGTAAAAACTTCCCTAGTCTTTGAGATTTGTAGCTTTGCTTTGATATTCTTATTTTCCACATTTGATTTAGAACCTCTGCTGCATATATCAGTCTTCTTTTCTTTATTTATTTTTTATTTTTTTCACCTGGACTTCTGTGAACTTTTCTATTTTAAAAAGAAACTGGTATCTCAATAAATTAAAGTGCTATATTAATTATGTTGCTTGTTGGCATTGATTTGTATGAAGTTTTTTTGTTTTTTGTTTTTTTGAGGTACCAGGACCGGGGATCGAACCCGGGACCTCATGCAGGAGGCCAGCACTGAACCACCGAGCCACATCGGCTCCCCTGTGTTGGCTCCCTCGTCTGTTTGCTCATTGTTTTTGCTCATTGTTTGCTTGTTGTTTTGCTCGTTGTTTTGCTCATTTTCTTTAGGAGGCACCGGGAACCGAACCCGGGACCTCCCATGGGGGAGGCAGTCACTTAACTGCTTGAGCTATATCTGCTCCCTGTATGAAGTTTTAATTATCAGGAAGCGTCAAGTGCTGTGTCAGGTGGGACATTTTTTTATTTATTAGTCAAGGTGATATTTGTCTGTTGTAATGGTTTTTATTCTAGTCTAGGACATTTTGTGTCAGCCGTTTTCTAAAATGGCTGTAGGTTCCATTTATTAGCATACCTTTGCCTTTATATAATCTGAGTGCTGATATGATTCTTGGCATTGGGAATAGCAGCTAATATAATTGAATTATTTTATCATTTTTCTGCTATTTCACTACTTTATGATGATTGTTAGAAACAGTGGCAGGTATGTTTTCACACTGTCATTTTGTACAGTGCAAGAAATCATTTTTACCACAATCATTATATTTTCTCCACCACCAAATAACTTAATGAGACAAGAAAACATTCTCGCCAAATGTTTATTATTGCCACTTCTTAACCTCGATGTGTAACTTTTCCAGAGAGTTAGCCATTTAAACTTACCTACCTTTTCCTTAAAGTGTGTCCTTATATAATGTTTAGTTTAATTTTTGTTTGACCTTTTAAAAATTGTTAGACTCTTGGAGATATACAAGTTGGGAACATATAAAACTAAAATGAGGATCTATTTTCTTTCAGGTAAAATTTGTGGATGAACCGGGAGATCAGAAAGTGTTCTAGGGCATTGTTCACACCATAGTTTATTTGAAGTGATTGCTGTAATGACCAGTTGTAAATTGTTAGATAATCTCAGAGGCAGATGAGCTAGGAGGATATAAGACTGAAAAGATTTGTTTTCTTTCAGGTGAAGGTTGTGGATGAAGGGAAGTATCGGAAAGTCTTTGAAGATAGTGTACGCATCATGGACAGAATGGAAAATGACTTCCTTCCTTCCTTAGAACTCAGCAGGAGGGAGGTGAGTGAAAATACATGGCCTCCCTGTCTACTGCCCATTGTAGTTAGCACAGAGGAAACCATATTACTTAGAGAAGGCAACACAGCAAACTAATTAAGAATGGGTACTCTGGAGTCAAGCTGCCTCCATTCAAATCCCAGAACTGCTATTTAATGATGTGTGACCCACAGGTAAGTGTCTTACCCTCTCAGAGCTGCCATTTCCTTTTCTGGGAAAAGGAGCGGTTGTGAGGATTACATGAGTTAATACATGTGAACCTCTTAGATCAGTGCCTGGCATATAGTAAGCCCTCAGATGTTAGCTGCTCTTATTTAATATTTCAGATTTGCTGGTTAATTCATATTTCAGGAACTAGGACTTGGTTACAGGATGTGTGCCCTTGACCAGGGTGGGGTTACCCTCTTAGGATCACAGGAACAGTCAAAGTGACGCAGAAAAGTAGCAAGAGCCACATAACTCCTCTGCCAATGTGGATATAATAATTTATGAAAGTGGATGGTGTGAAGCTGGCCCAGTTGGTGAATGCATATGGCAGTTGCCCACCTGATTAATAATTACCTTTACCTTTATTCATATTCTCTTTGGAATAATCCAACTGACTTCCCCTACTAGTGATGCATGTTTGTGCCTGTCTGTTATTCCCCAGTTTGTGTTTGAGAATGTGAAGTTTCGGCAACTACAAAAGGAGAAGTTCCAGATCAGCAACAATGGACAGGTTCCCTGCCATTTTTCTTTCATCCCTAAACTTAATGACAGCCAGTACTGCAAACCATGGCTTCGAGCTGAACCTTTTGAGGGCTACTTGGAGCCAAGTGAGTTTTCCCTTTACCATGTATCTGCTTGCTATGCACCATCTCCTCCCATCCCCTCCTTTCTTTAACTTCTTGTTTTCTAACCACATGTCTCTTCCTTCACTGTTATTATAATTGTAATATCTCTATTGTGTGCCCAGTCTCCTCCTCTTTGATGCCTGATGACTTTTTAGAGGACACTTATTTGTTGGTTCACATGCCCTTTTTGCTTTTCCACTGGAAGTTTCTCTGTTACCTTGTCATTTCTTATGTTTCAGATGAGACCGTGGACATTTCCCTTGATGTTTATGTCAGCAAAGACTCTGTGACCATCCTGAACTCAGGGGAAGATAAGATTGAAGATATTCTTGTTCTTCACCTGGATCGAGGCAAAGATTACTTCTTGACTATCAGTGGAAATTACCTCCCAAGCTGCTTTGGTACTTCCTTAGAGGCTTTGTGTCGAATGAAAAGACCAATCCGAGAAGTTCCTGTTACCAAACTCATAGACTTGGTAAGAAATATCCCAAGACATAACCCTCCTTTAGATATAATTTTCACAATACTTAACCGATGGCCTCATTGTATCTGCTTTCTCTTTTCTTTGGGACTGTCAAGTGATAAATGAGAATGTCACTTCGATTAGGTTAAGCCTAAGAGGAAAGAGGAGAGGGCAATCTGTAGCTGGTTCTTGTCAGGAATATAATAGATAATATTAAGCTCACTGAAATAAGGTTAAAGACTCTCTGCTCAAAGACATAATGCTTATTTTATAAGGTCTTCATACTTTCAAGTCACTTTTGTATATGTTAGCATATATGTGTGTATTACCCCCACTAACCATATGAGAAAACTGAGGCACCATTTTTCACTTGCCCAAAGTTGAATACGTTAGTGACAAAACTGTCCATTACTCTCACTGTACTGCATTATATCTAATCAAAGTAACAGTTTTCTGCTTATTGAAGCATAGACCCACAGGTGAACCTTGGAGTACCTGTATCAGAATCCCTGGGGGTACTTATTACTTGCCTCCTCCCAACCACTTTGGCAGTGGAATCAGAATCTCAGGGTGTGGGCCTCAGAATCTCATTTTATCGACTTCCCAGATGGTTATAATGTACATTGAAGTTTGGTGCTTATTGAGTGTGACTCACTTAAGAAAGGAAAGGAGGGTGATTCACCCCCACCCCCTAGCCAAACTATGATATCAGTGACCTTGTGAGGGAAGTGCTTATTACCATCAGTAACATAAATTGATTCAGTGACAAGTTCATCCTCTTAAGAACTTGCCTTCTAAACGAAAATATTGTTGAATCTGTGTGCTGATGTCTTTGGGTTACAAAAGTATAACCTTGGTTTTTTTTAACAAAGTAAATTAAGTGACTGCCAAATGTTATCATTAACATTAGTTTTTTTTTTTTTTTTTTCATTGACATTAGTATTTACACTATCCTTTTGGCCTAGCCAGGGCAGGTGATTGTATCATCAGACATGCTGCTGGCTTGTTGAATGTGATCTATTCTGTTGCCATGGAATTGTTTCAGCTGTGACCCAAAAAGCAGTTTAAAACACTGGAGTCCAGCCCCTGCGTTCTTTATTGGAATTTGTTTCGTAGAGCTTTCATAACTGAGTATGTTACCTCTGCTTGAGAGAGAAGCATTTTCTTCAGAAATTCATATCCTGACATTCTTAAATTTCTCATGATACTTTTTTCTTCTACCACCATATGCCTGTCTTTCATATTTGGTATTTCACCTTTCAGAATACAGATCATTCTAAATAATGAAGTTGTTCTCCTCCCCCTACCCCCTTCTCTCCATCCCACCCAACCACCATTTCCAACTTTATTTTTTCCAGAAAAATTGAAAGACTAGTACAATAAACACCCACATGCCTTACATGTATACATCCACATAACTTTTTTTTTGCCGTACCATTTTAAATTAAGTGGAAATGTCATGTTACTTCACCACTAATCACTTCAGCCTGCATCTCTTAAGGAAAAGGTCAAACTTCTATAAAAGCCCAATACCATTATTACAACTAAGAAAACAGTAATTCATAGTATCATCTGATATCCAGTGCATATTTAGATTTTCCTAATTGTTCCAAGAATTTCTTTTTATAGCTTTTTTTTTTTTTTTTAAGGAGGTACCAGGGATTGAACCTGGGACCTCATACATGTGAAGCATGTGCTCAACTAACTGAGCTACACCTGCTCCCTATTACAGCTTTTTAAAAACCAAAATTCCAATCTATGTTCCTAAAATCAGAATGGCAGGGCATAGGGCCTAGGAATCTACATTTAATCAGCATCCCAGATGATTATAATGTACATTGGAGTTTGATACTTATTTAATGTGTCTCACTTAAGAAAGAAAAGGAGGCTAATCCCCCTTCGCAGCCAAGCTATAATATCAATGTCCTTATGAAGGAAATTCCTATTATCTTCAGTAACATAAATTGATTTAGTAACAAGTCTATCCTATTAAGAACTTTTCTTCAAAATGAAAATATTGTATTACATTTGGTTAGGTCTCTGTAGTCTTTTTTTTTTTTTTTTAGATTTTTATTTATTTATTCATTTATCCCCCCCTTGCTGCTTGTGCTCGCTGGGTCAGCCAACCACGCCGTGCGGGCGGGCCTGCCTTCACCAGGAGGCCCCGGGAACCGAACCCAGGGCCTCCCATATGGTAAACGGGAGCCCTACTGATTGAGCCACAGCCGCTTCCCATGTAGTCTTATTTTTAAAGAAGCTTTAGATTACATAAAATGACTGACTTTTTAAAGAGCCTAATTCAGTTGTGCAGTAAAAAGGGTTCCATTTTCTGAATTTATCTTATTGTTTCCTCTTGGTATTTTTTAACTTATTCCTTTATACTCTTCACTCCCACCTCAACCCCCCATATTTCCTGGCTAAAGTTGGGGGAGGTATTATAATACCCCTTACCATAATTTTCCCATATTAACTCTGGAAGTGACTGGAATAAAGCGCAACTAGCATAAAAAGTTTTTATTTTATTTCAAATAATGTCAGGTAATCCAACCAGGCTTTCCCGTGAATATCAAGTAGCCAAAATCATTAGTGAAATTAATGGCTCTGTAGCAAGCCCTTTTCCTTCTTTTTGTGCACAAGTGATTCAAGGTGAAAATAGAACCCTGATTATTATTTTCTAATTACAAAATTGCTGAGTTATTAAATTGTCATCATCATTTATCTTTTAAAGCTTTAATTTGTAGGATTTAGGGTTCTGGTTCTTTTCAGTCTGTTGCATTTCAGTGTTATTGAATACCTGTATCTCATTGATAAGGAAATTATCCATTTTAGTCTGGGGCTGTAAACAACAAAAAAAATTAAGATGATCTCTACCCTACTTTTAATGCTTTCTGTATTAGTCAGCCAAAGGTGTGCTGATGCAAAATACCAGAGATTGGTTGGTCTTTATAAAGGGTATTTATTTGGGGTAGAAGTCCACAGTTACCAGGCCATAAAGCGTTAAGTTTCTTCTTTCACCACAGTCCATTGCCATGTGTTGGAGCAAGACAGCTGCCGACATTTGCCAGGGTTCAGGCTTCTTGGGTTCCTCTCTTCCCAGGGCTCCTTTTCTCTCCGGGCTAAGCTCCTGTGTTTTCTCCACAAGGTCATCTGTAGACTATGAGGCTCTCTAGGTTTTGCCTTTCTCCAGAAGGCCAGCTGTGAACTCTCAGGCGAATGGCTTGTCTCTATCCTGGGGCCTTCTCTCCTTCCTCACCAGAACTCCCAACATCAAAACTGCTTCAACTCTGTTCTTTTATATTTGATTCCTGCCCCACCAAGGGGTGGGGCTCAATGCCCTACTGACATGGCCCAGTTAATGCCCTGATCATAACTTAATCATGCCCAGATTAGCAGACCAGTTTACAAGCATGATCCAATATCTATTTTTGGAATTCATAATTACATCAAACTGCCAAACGACTACACCTTCTCATCCTGTTTTGACCTGATTTTGACCTTTTGAAATGCATTTTTAGTTCTAATGTTTTGTTCATGTGTGTTCTAAGCCCCAAGATGATATTTCAAATCCCATGAGATGAAGCAATTAAATTTAATGGTACCTGTCCTCTGTTGTATTATTCACTCTAAAATATTGGTGAGGCCGGAAATGAGTTTTCAGTGCATGTATCAAATCTCTATGTACTGTTTCAGAAAGATTCTTGTGCCACATCCTCCTCCCACCAAATGCAGAAGGAAATAACTGATATAAGTTATAACTGCCCTTTGCAATGACAGTGACTTTTGCCACTGTCTAAATTAGCACAAGTGGCAAACAGATGAAAATCTACTGTTTGTAATTATCTTTTATTCTTTTCCACGATTAAGATATATTTTTCTGTTTTATTAATTAAGTAGCATATAATCAATATTTATTAATTACACCCTGGATGTCAAATATTACAGAGTGTATGTAGGTTCCTATAATTTAGTGGTGATGAAAGTATACTGGTGTGTACAATAAGGCTAAATTTTAAATTGTGGTTAATAGGGTGTTTGGTTAGAGATATTTTAAGTATATAACTTCTTTTACTGGTTAATGTCCAGTGTGTTTGGTAAGTCAATATTTTGGAAAGTCACCTAAAATGAATGTTATGGAGCTTATAATTTATATGAGCAATAGATTCCTTTCCTGTGCTGTTTACTCAAGCCCTTATATACTATAAAAGCTTATTGATTGACAAACTAATCTCTATAAAAATCAATCTCAGAATCAGCCAATTTTGGCTTTAATAAATATTGGATGCATGTAGCATTAATATGACTAGAAATGATGAATTCAGTACATAAGAATAAAGTAGACTAGGAAAATGATTTGGGGTTAATTATAGGGTATTTTGAGTCCACGGACTTAAGGAACATGTATTAATGCATTGGGTCTTCTAGGCTTAAGGGATATCTTGAATAAAGGTTAGAAGGATGAAAGTGAAAAATTGGAAAAAGTGAAAAAAAAGAAAAGAGTGTATAAAGCTGGTTAGGTAGGATGGGGGCAATGATAGACAGCCTTACAGTCAATAGATGAGTTTATGCGTGGACCAGAGAGCATCTAGAACCACCAATAGGTTTTGATGATCAGTATGAGATTATAAATTGACGTGCTTTAAGGAGCATTTCAAACGTTTGTAGAATGGACAAATGGAAAGGAGGCCAGGCTTGAACTAGCCCGAACTGGCAAAGGGTTGTAAATATAGAGATGAAAATGGTTGAGGGATGGGTGACAAAACCGTATTTGCTTGGGGTCATGACTATTAGGAGAATGAATACCAAAAATTTGAAATAAGAATAACAACTCAGTGATTAATTTGTACTCTGTGATCTCTTCACTAAATATTTATTTTTTTCTTACTGATCTAACCACCCATTTCTTATCCTTTAGGTATATAGTTTGTATTTCTTCTTTCTATATTCCATATTGAAGTAATGTTTTTCAGAACTTCAGTTTCTGTTCAGTTTTCTGCTTTTTATTTTCAAATTTGAATCTTCTACCCCTGATGACTCTTTCATGTTGTTTAAGCATGCGTTTATACTGAGAAAAACCCTCAGTGTTAGGGTAAAGAATGATTTGCATTGCATGCGTTGTGTACCATAGTTGCCCAGCCAGGGAATCTTGAACTAGGTTCACTTTTTAATTTTTTTTATTATTTTTTTTTATTAGAGAAGTTGTGAGTTTACAATACAATCATGCATAATGTGCAGAATTCCCATACATCACCCCTCCACCAACACCTTACATTGTTGTGGAACATTTGTTACAGATTATGAAAGAACATCATCAGACTATCAACACTAACTATGGTCCATAGCATAAACTTGGTATATTTTTTCCATACACCTCCTCTTATTAACACTATGTATTATTATTGTACATTTGGTACAGTTCATGGGAGAACACTCTCATATTTGGACTGTTAACTACAGTCCATCTTCTACCACATGGCTCACTGTGTTATACAGACCCATGCCTTGTACATTCTATCCAAAGTGTACACTCAGTGGCTTTCATTTTCATCACAGAGTTGTGCAGTCATTGTAAGTTCATTTTTAAAAATGTGATCATCATGTAGCATTTTACAGAGAGTTAGTAATAACTTTAAGACTTTCTTAGGAATAGGCTGTTTATTAGTGGGACCATGTGATCTGTTTCTAGTTTCAGAATTGATCCTAGTGTTGAAATAAATGTCATTTACACTTCTTTATGTCTGTACCCAGAGATGTAGACTCGCAATGCAAACCTGCTGTCTTCCAGCAGGGTCTAATCAAAGTCCTTTTGAGTCTTCTCTCAGAGTTTTCTCTTGTATACATTCATTTCTAAAATATATATTCTGTTTTATTATTAGTTAAGGCTTTTACTCTCTCATGCTTGACCTACCTTGATAGCCTTTGAACAATTTGCTTTGCCTTTATATCACTACCTTTAATTCTCCTTATCCAGGGCTGTCAGGTTGATCCTTCTGTAATATTGCTTTGGGGCCCATCACTTCCTTGCTTAGAGGTAGTCAGTGGCTCCCCCATGCCTGCTGAATACAATCCAGATTCCTTAACCTGTCACTCAAGGTCCCCCAGAGTCTGACTTCAACATCCCTTTTTAGATTTATTTCCCACTATTTTCCCAACATACCCCATGTTCCCTACAAACTAGATGATTGACTTTTCCGTAATCTAACCTTGTACTTTCCCTTCTCTGTTCCTTTGCTTATTTCTGCCCCTTCCACGTATACTATCCCCTCCTCATCTCTTCCCTTTAAATTCCTGAGAATCTTTTAAAGGGCTAGTTGGGTCCCATCTCCACTGTGAAAACTCCCTGACAGCACCAGCTGAAAGCCATCTCACGAACCCCCGTTCTGCTTGTTTTTTGTTTTTATTTTTTAACCATTTATTGAGAACTTATTCTGAATTATAACAATATCAGGCCATAAATTTTGGAACTCCTCACCCCAACTCAGTTGTAAGCCAAACTCAGCGACCATGTCTTTTTCTTTTATGTATCCTCATCTCTATGCTCCACCGCCCCCCCCACTGCCTTCCCACTCAAAGAAAATTTCTTTGAGAACCTTGTTTGACTGGTTAATATACAAAAACACTGCCTAGTTTTACTCAGCATGTGTCATGTATTCATGACAGGAAAAATAGAGAAGTCTCTTGTCAGACAGGTGGGTTCTCTATTTGATAACAAATAGTCCTAAATAAAAATAAAAGTCATGCTCCCTGGTTAGCTCTTTCTAGCACAGGGGTTTATGAATTTGGCTGGAAAGGAGGTACCAGACCTGAAGTACTTCACAGGCTGACTGTGACCTGTGTACTGTCTTCTGCACTGTGTGCCAAATCTTCAATTTATGACTCTTTTCCCTGCCCACAGATCTGGGTTCTTGGGTTCTAATACCTTTGTGGTCTTGGGCAGTTTTGTGGTCTGCCCCTGCTGCTTCCCAGGCTGGATTTTACTGCTCATTCAGAGCATTTCTTTGCTTACCCTGCAAAGCTGTAGTTGCAAAGAAAGCCACTCAGACAACTTTCTTCACAGATCAAATACTAAGTGAATCACAAACTTTTTCCTCTCCTTCCCTTAGCCCTTCTTCTCTAAGGCATTGACTCCCTAAACCTTAGCCCTGGGCCTTCTTGCCGTACCACTGTTTATTCTTTGCATCAGGCTGCCCAGGGGCTTCAGAGGAGTTCCAAGTATGGGCCTGGGCCCAAGTTCAGTCACTGCCCACTCTCTGTACCCATGAAAAAAAAAAGTTGTGCTCCAAAATTGGGTTAAATTAGGTGTTTGGCACTCACAAATAACTTTGTCACTAAAAAGTATTATAATTACAATATTTAAATAGTGTATATTCTATAAAACACTATTACTCTGATTATTTTTTTATATGCTCTTCTATATGGTATGTACAAGTCTAGGTAAACCCTCAAAAGCTTATTTAATTCATAATATATCTAGGAATACTAAAAAACCCTGTTTGCCATATATAGCAGTAAGTTGAGGGATATGGGTTCAGCACTACAACTTGGAACATCAAGGAATGCGTGCCCACCCCCACCCCTTCTACCCCATGCATCTCTGACAGTAAGAATGGGATTTCTCCTTTTGCCCATCAGGCATGAGATGTGAGATATACACTCTAGTTCTTAGTGGCCTGTAGCAAGAATGGGGGCATTGAGGAGCTTTGAGTACCCAGGCCTTCTGTTTCGACACTGCACCATCACAACCCCACCACCTCTTGGTTTTAGGCAGCGTCCATGTCCCAATGAGGTAAATATTATCCCTGTTTTAGAGATGAAGCAGCTGAGGCCCTATGAAATTCAGTAACTTGCCTAAGATCTGTACAAAATTAATAAGTGGCAGAACCAAGATTTGTACCTAGGTCTGTCTCATACTAATGCCTCTACTCTTTCTATTAATCATGCTGCCTTGTAACTAGACTTTCTTTTTTTTTTTTTTAAGATTTATTTTTATTTACTTTATCAATTTTAACCCCCCCCTTCCCCATTTGCTGTTTTGTGTCCATTCGCTGGGCAATTCTCTGTGTCTGTTTCCTGCCATCTCTTCTCATCCTCCTCCTCTAGTCTTCACCAGGATTCGATCCTGGAGACCTCCGATGTAGGAGAGAGGTGTTCTGCTACCTGCACCACCTCGGTTCCTGGTTTTCGGAGCTTTCGGAGCATCTCGTCTTGTCTCTCCCCTGCATCTCTCTCTCTTGTTACGTCATCATCTTGCTGCATGGCTCCCGGGGCCTGGTGGCTCACTGGCACACAGAGCCTGGCAGCCCATGCACCTTCTATATATATATATATTTTTTTTTTTTTTTTATTTTACCGGGAGGTCCCGGGGATCGAACCCAGGTCCCTCCATATGGCGGACGGACACCCAACCATTTGAGCCACATCCGCCCCCGTAACTAGACTTTCTTGCTGCAATTAGTCTGTTATGGAGTGGAATACATTCCCCCAGCTTTGCCTGCCTCTCTGTCCAGGAAGCAATCCCATTGTCCTTTTTTTTTTTTTAATTGCCCCCCCCCCCGCCATCTGTCTGCTCATTGCTCACCTTCGGGAACCGAACCTGGGACCTCCCACATGGTAGGCGAGTGCCCAACGGCCTGGGCCACATCCACTTCCCATGGGCTGCAGTGTCTGCTGGCTTGTGGCATCTGCTCATTTAGGTGTCTCCTCGATGCGGCGGGTGAGGCATTTAGCTCGTTGCAGTGTATGCAGCACATCTGCTCGTCTTCTTTAGTAGGCACTGGGACCCGAACCTGGGATCTCCCATGTGATAGGCAGGCACCCAACTGGTTGAGCCACATCTACTTCCCCCATTGTCCTTTTTGAGTTGGCTAAGAGAGCCTATGGCTGTGGAGTCAGATCTGTGTAAGTGTGACCTTAGGCAGATAATTTAAGCTCTCAGAACCTTAGTTTCTTCATCTGTAAAATGGGAATAATATCTACTTTGCACACATGTGCAGATTAAATGGCATTGTATATAAGCACTTTGCTCACTTCCTGGTACCCACTCCCTTAGTGGCAGTGATAGTTATCATTGCTCTTATTAGTGGGCAAAAAGCACAAAACACATAAGGGATATTGATGGTTCTTCTGACCCACAAAGATCTGAAATGAAATTCATTTATATTTGGGGACCCTAGGGACCTTTGAGAAGCAGTGTGGGTTTGGGGAGAAGGGAAGGAGTCTGGGATACCGCTTAGGAGGTTATTTAGGGTGAGAGGAATGGCAGTGGAGAGGAGAGAAGCTTGCCACTTCCTTCCATGTGGCCACAGTTGGGCCCACAAGGAAGTCCTTCCATTGAAGTGGTTTTCAGGTAAGATGGGAGGCCACACAGTGTGGCAGCAGGGCCTGCCTCCAGGAAGCAGATCAAAAGGAGGAGGCATCTGTGGGCATTTGGCTGGGTCAACTGGCAGCTGCCAAAGGGCACCAAAGTGTAGGACTGTACCTGTATGTTTCTTGAGTAATACTACCAATGAACTGCACAAAAATGTCATATGCCTATTGGAGAACTTTGTATATGGAGAATGTGTTCCATTTTCTACCATGATAATTTATTTGAAGAATTCAAAGCTTTTTTAAAGCATATGTGTCTAGTAAGCTAGTGAGTTCTAATAGTACTGATCTGTTTCTAATTCTAATCATTTTCTATCTGTAAATGACTTTCTTTTCCTGATTTGCTCTCAGGAAGAAGACAGCTTCCTAGAAAAGGTAATGCAGTCCATTGGTGGTTATGAGAGTTTCCCTGTGTTCGATTAACACTTAACTGTGGTCCCTGGAATTTATCCCTAGGCTTTCCCATGTCAGAGACCTCTGACTCGGTGAGAATCCCCCAAAGTCCTGCCAGTTGTCTTTGAGTGTGTTTGAAGTACAAGAAAGATATTTACTGCACAGGTCAAGCCATTGAGACTTGGTACAGAAAAGCAGTATGGCTCCAGGTTCTAGATTTGTATTTTCAAAATGAGAAATAAAGAGCTGCCTTGATGTATCTGAAAGCTCATGAGGTAGAGGAGGGTAATGCTTAGTTCTCCTCCATTTTCTGTTGCATTAAGGGTTACTTGGGGTTCGTGATAATAATGAATAATCACTGAAAGAATACACAGATTTGGTCTAGAAATAGAGGATAGAATATAATCACGGAGCTGAACACGATCTTATGGAATCATCTGGTCCAGCTCTTTGCCTTCAGACAGGGTAAGGTATTTTCTCCATTCGAATAGATGTGACAGCTAAGGCCCAGGAAGGTTGAGAAACTTGCTAAAATCATACTGCTCCTGGCAGCAGGGGTGTGGGGCAGAGGATACTAGAACCTAGGTTTTTGGAATGCATCGTGAAGCATTCCTGCAGCAGCTTCTCACTGCCTCTCCATAAGCCACCGGAGAACTATCTGGCTCCACATAGAAGAAAATGGGATTGATAAAAATTCTTAAAATACTTTCATATAGTATCTAATGTGACATCCCCATTAGGTGGAGTTTAATGTATCTTGATGATGGGGATGGCATCCTGTTTTGGTGCTTTAGTTATTAGTACTAAGGTTGCTAAGTGTGGGCTTATTAGATACTGAGTGTGTTTTGTGAGAGAAGACAAAGCATTTCCCTTTGAAAATTAGGATAATTTTGTACAGTTTTTCAAAAGTATTGTCTCTTGTGCATGATCTTTCTCTAGACTTCAGAGACACAAGTATGACATTTTGTGTTTTCACTCGTGAGTTTGAAAATGGATAGTGGATGGTGTATATAACCTACTGACATTATTAACCTTTTTAAGCCACTAAAGTTTGAGACAGCTCTGCTTCCTAGCCCTTCCCTGTTAATAGCAGGCTATGCTATATCTTTTCATCTTTCCTAGACACAGTGCCTTGTGTTGCCTTAATGCCTAAATACAGAAAAAGCTCCAATTGGATGTCAGGTTTTTTTAAAAAGTACATGAATCGATACTGAATAATTATATATATATGGTAAATTTGGAGGTATATGCTAAAGAAAATCTGTACATGTGTTGTATTTGGTCCAGAAACTTAGCAGAGTGCTTTATGGACAGTGTTTTGCTCAGACTTTATGTGGATGCCTGGATTTAATACTTGCAACCTGAAAGAAGTTAGTAGATGAGCCATTGACAGATGTTCTGGAAACTATAGGGAGCATAAATATCAAATGATAGAATCCCAGGGTAAGAAAGAAAGGAAGCAAAATGAATTTAAAGAAAATAGATTTTAAATGATAAGCAACTGTCATGCTCCCTTTCTTTTCTTTATCTTCTCAGAAAGGCACAGCAGGCTTTAAAAGGTCATCAGTGCTTATTAAAGAACATAATGTTTAAAGGAGACCTCTGCTATGCTTTAGTCTACATGGTCTCTGTGGAAGTTGGGAAATGATTATTTTCTTTCCCTTTAAGCTACGTGGCTGGGGGTAGTGGGTGGAATTTGCATAACAAATTATAAATTATCATTATAAATAAACTGAACATACATAATATATGACCTTAAGCCAGAAGTGGAGGACCAGGGACAGTGCAGAACATTAGTCACAGTTTTCTCCACTGGGATTTTGCTGAAAGCTGCCTCCACATGCATTTTAACCTCTGTCAGATGTTGTTTTTATATCATTGATATTTACTTTATAAACATAAGATAATTGAGTTTATTCTCCAGCCATTTTCAAACTCAAATTTAGTTATTGATCTGATTTATGTCACTTCTGAACTTTTCTCTTACATTCTTTCAGAAGAATCTAACGATTTCTGGACTCAGACCCTAGACTTTTCACGATATTTCTGGCTCTTGATTTCCTGTATTCAGTTTACTACTTTTGGATCTTAAGGCTTATGAGTACCTTAAGTTTAGAACTTCTGTCAAGCCTGAAGTGTTCATGTGGGTCTAATATGGAAAGGTTGTTAATTCCTGAGAACCACGGGGCCTCATTTAAATCAATCATGAAAATAGTAGTACTTGTGGTAAGACTTGAAAGGAGAATAAGTTAAAGTAAGCAAAAACCTAAGTGTGGACCCTGGTTTCTCAAAGTACTACATTGACAAGTGTAACTTAATGGTCCACAAGTCTCTGGTGCTGTGTGGACTATACTATGACTGTATTGCTAGAGCACTTGTTCTGGAAAGGATCTCTCACCCAGAATGCATCCACATAATAAACCTAAATGAAAGCTTAATGGTTAAGTGAAGCATTTAGGAACAGAGATCCTTTAAATATTGGAATCTGTACCAAGTGTCTTCTGACCAGGGATATCCCCAGTGAGAAAAATGAAAAAAAATCTCAAGAGATGAAGAGATGAAGATGAAATTGTACCTGCTTATGTAGAATTTGGAGGAGATTAAGTTATACACAGATTTTATTCTGAGACCCCTTTGATTCTCATCCCTTTTCATCTATTAGGAGAAATCCCTTCTGCAGATGGTTCCCTTGGATGAAGGTGCCAATGAGAGACCCCTTCAGGTCCCCAAGGAGATCTGGCTTCTAGTAGATCACTTATTTAGATATGCCTGCCAACAGGTAAGTGAGAGTAGGCCTGCTCTGCTGCTTTGGAAGATAGGTGAGTACTGTATGAAATCAGAATACCTCATGTCAGTACAGTGCTTTTAGCTTTTCCAAGCTGCCTCCACCCAGCAGCACTGTCAGATCACCTGGGCAGGTGATAGGTAGTATCCCTCTTTACAAATGTGAAAGCTGAAGCATGCAAGCTAAGGGATTTACCTAAGCTAAGGGGTTTACCTAAGCATGCAAGCTAAGGGGTTTACAAGTATAGTGGCAGAGCCTGGACCAGAGCTGAGACTACATGTCTCCTGGCTATATACTCTTTCCCTTTAGTTTTTTTTTTTTTTTTTTCCACCGGGAGGTATCGGGGATTGAACCCCGGTCTCTCCATATGGTAGATGGATACCGAACCTCTTGAGCCACATCCGTTTCCCTGTAATACCTTCTTAAGCTCTCATGGAGGCATTATGGATTTTAAAGTCCAAAGCAAACTTCAAGCCCATTTCTTTGACTTGGTCCTAATTTTTCTTTTAAACCTTATGATAAGTACCAGCCACCTCTCCTTGTTCTAACCCATCCCCGCAAAAAAGAGAAATTTCTTGGGACCAAATTGAAGGCTAATATTATCCACTGAAGAGTATTATAAACTTGAAAGCACAGTTTAGTATGTACATGCCATTTACTCTTGCCCCAGTATTCAGTAGTATCAATATTTGAGTGTGATTATACTGTTGGGACTGCCTTCTGTTTCTTGATAGAGGCTAGAAGTGAAACATCTGGCTTCCTAGTC
The DNA here is from genome assembly GCA_026826555.1 of Tolypeutes matacus. Lineage (NCBI taxonomy): Eukaryota > Metazoa > Chordata > Mammalia > Cingulata > Chlamyphoridae > Tolypeutes > Tolypeutes matacus. The sequence continues at coordinate 422,910 of JAKSZT010054141.1, forward strand.
TAAAGATCTATTCCCCTGCCATATCTGATATAGGCTAAAAACCCTTTGGAGATAATTTTATTGTTTGAAATCAAATTTCACACAGATTATAGAGATTATATAGGAAAAAAATGCTAATTTCCACACCTCTGTTCCTAATTATTAATACACATATCACCCTTTCCTTTTGCTTCCTGCTGCTGCTCCTCTGATCCCTGGGTGAGCTTTAGAAACTTGGGGGTGATTGTCTTGCCTTGTTCCCTTCTTTCTGACTTCTTTGGTAGGAGGATCTGTTCCAAACCCCTGGAATGCAAGAGGAGCTACAGCAGATCATAGATTGTCTGGATACTAGCATTCCTGAGACAATCCGTATCCTTTCCAGTAAAGGCTCAGGAAGCAGAATGAATACTTTGGCCAGACTGTTCTTCCCACCTTCATTTGATTTTCGTGTTTTCATATTTATTGTCTTCATAATTGTCTTTTATTACAAGGCCGTTGTTAACTAGACTATCTTTTTGCAATTCCTTTCAGGAGCTTTTGACCTCTCTCTGTATCTGACTTCCTGAAAAGAATCAAGGGGGAGGTGATGATGACTTTTCAGTAGGCCTCGGACATAGGGCCCACAGCACCAGTACTGTTCTCCCTCAGGTGATTGATCACTCCTGCCAACACAGGTACTGTCACTAGAACAGGGGAAAGGATGCGAAAAATTGGCAGCCAGTTTGTAGGACTGGCCCAGTGTGAACTGTCCTTTTGCAGACTATATTTCCTGACTCTGAATCTGGGCCAAATCCTCCTAGAGTCTTTGATCAATTCTGTGACAACTCTACTGTGGGATACCTGGGCCAAACAAATATCAACCCCCTGTTAGAACCAGTGTGTCCTGTGGAAGAGAAGGGAAACAGTCCGTGAGGGAGCTTGAGGAAGGGAGTCTCTGTATTGCCTTTTTACCGGAGCCCTTTTCCCTTGACTTCAATTGATTCAGCTGGCAGTAATCACTCTGTGGCTGAAGCTCTGCTTATTTTCCTGGAAGCCCTGCCAGAGCCAGTCATCTGTTATGAGCTTTATCAAAGATGCCTTGACTCTGCCCATGATCCCCGCATCTGCCGACAGGTGAGTTGTATTGATCTAAGGCTGTGTTTGGGGCAGGTTCCCCCAAGACAGAAATGATGAATTTTACAAGGACAAATACGCATCCAGCTATGTGGTGGGGTGAGTCTGAATTGGCTATTCATGGAAGATTCATACCAGCATTGAGACCTGAGACCCTTAAATTTTAGGTTGTGCTATTTCCTATTAGATTGTCTGCCTTTTCCCAGGTGGCCTCTTTCCATTTATAGAAAACAGTGGGGTAAGATTGGTGAAGCTGATTGTGTACAGAATTCTGGCTGACACTACCAGAAAGGGTGGGTGACACTTAGAAGCTGTTCTTCTTTTTTGCTTCTTGGTGTTTGTTTTTAATCCTGAAATAATTTTGATGCACAATAGCTGAGACTGCCTCTGAATCAGACTAGCAAATATCAAGAAGATGTCCCCCTCCATGCTAAGTGGCATTATGGTGAAAACTGTTCAGCTTGACAGATGCCATGACTACCTGTTTGGGGAAATAGGAAGAAAGAAAATTAACACAACTTGTTTGTGAGGCAGGGTGTGTATGTAAATGTGTGACAACTGTATGGCCTGATCATTGTGTGGATGGGGGCCAAATGGTATGACCATTCTGACCTTAAAGTTAGCATTTGGCAGGTGTTGTATTGGTCTGGAGTAAATAATGGAGGATTATGACAGATGAATGGGATCCTCTAAGAGCTGGGTCATGGATTACTTTTTTTTTTTTAAGAAGGCTATTGGTGTTTTTTTTTTTTAATAATAATAATAAAAACAAACAAACAAGAAAATTCCTTACCTCTCAATCTCTGTATGCTCATGGATTACTTTTACGGCAGTTCTGAGTTCTTACTCTCTTCTTCTACTCTCTTCCCAACTGCCCACCCCCTTAAAAAAAACAAACAGGTGATTTCACAGCTTCCAAGATGCCATAGAAATGTTTTCCGTTATTTGATGGCTTTCCTTCGAGAACTCTTAAAATTCTCTGAATACAACAATGTCAGTGCCAACATGATCGGTAAGAGTACTTCATAATTTTGATTGTTTGGTGGTGTTTGTTGAGGACAACCTGTGTGTAATACAGTGTATACTTTACTTAATGTATAGACCATGACACTTTCCTTCTGCTATCCTTATCCCTGGCCCCCCAACCCCCAAAACAGGTTTTGTTTAGGTTATGTCTGACAAAGGGTTTTTCCCTGTTCTTTCTCTCGCCCTCTAGCTACTCTCTTCACTAGTCTTCTCCTAAGGCCTCCACCCAACCTTATGGCAAGACAGACTCCTAGCGACCGCCAGCGTGCTATCCAGTTCCTCCTGGGTTTTCTGCTTGGGAGCGATGAAGACTAATTATTTTCCTTTTACAGCTCTCCGAGATTCAAGAGGTGGACAAACTTGGGCTCAAAGTATTTCAGAATGGTTTGCTAAGTCGAGCCACAGGAAGGGTCTGTTGCAAAGTTTCAAGGTTATTGGCATGAAAAAGTTCTATTTATAATGCAAAAAGGCAGAGAGTTTTCCTAATCCCTCTTCTACCCCTTGCCATATCCTACACAGCAGAATACTTCTAGTCTTACATTGCCAAGCCAAAGTTACCATATTTTGGTGTTTTTTTGTTTTCTCTTTAGAAGGCAAAGAGATCTCTATTTACACTATTCCACTTAGGGAGGGGTTTGTTGCCCTCCCACCCAATTGTCACGATTATCCCTAGCACCCTAGGCCTAAACATTTCCATTCTAGGCATACAAGCACTACTTGCTGTAGCTCGTAGCTCAGACGTGTCTGTAGTTCTTCATCTAAAGCACATTTGATCCCACCCCTCCCCATATCACTCCTTTGCAACTCCACTCCATTAGTACTATCACTTTGAAGGAAGTCTGGGTTGGGCTAGTGACTCTCCAGGTGTCTTCAACAGTGAGTTAACTGTCTACATCTGGTTGTTACATGCATTCGTGTATTTCTACAACAATGGCATCTGTATGTCTCTGTAACATTGGCCTTGTCATGGATCTGCACGGAGTGGAACCATATTCTCTTGTCTCAGATTACATTTAGTAGCACAACTTTATAGACTACAGAGAACATCCCATTGATGTGAGAGAATCACAATCAGAATGGAAGCACTCTGAGCATTTCAAGAGTGAGAGTATTCATGTTTGACAGGTCCTGCTTCCTGCTATCCCTTTCCTGTTATTCTCCAGATGATAGGTGAGGACTGATCCTGGATGTCTATGTGATCTGTCCGTACTTAGAAATCCACCTCCAGAGCTACACTTGCACCACAGTAAAAAAAAAAAAAAAAAAAAGGAGTCTTTGTACCTCAGGTTTGCCTCCAGGGATATTACTCCTTCCCATAGGAGGGGTATTCAGGATAGCCCCTCCAGTTTCCTGAAGTACCAAGGGGCAGACCTAGCCCCCTCCCTCAGCAGAGCTGAATCTGGGCTCTACAACCAGCCCCTGCAAGTAAAAGATTTAGAGCCTCCCCTGGGCTCCCACAGTCCTCTTATTCAGTGCTGTGTAAGAGAGACTATGGACAGTGGGACCAACAAAGCACCTTATCTTTCTCCCACCCGAGACAGCCCTCTGAGCTTTACATTTCTTCAAGCTCTGTGGGGCAGCCTCTTTTTAAAAAAAAATTTATGTTGGTTGGCAAACTAACCACCACCAGCCACTGACTGCAAACCTGCCTGATGCAATTGGCTTCCTCCTGGTTTTCTTTCAATAAAACCACTCTGAATTGATGGATTCTTGCCTGATAACATTAAACCCAAGGAGCATAACAGACAGGCTCAGTGTATGATCTTGGGCATTGAACTCCATGACTCTTTTAGAGCATCTAAGCAGAAGGGCGTGAGAATCACCACCGCCAAATAGTTCTCCAATTTCCCCAGCTCTTCTAAGTTGGGCTGTTTGGGGAAGAAAAGGTACGTATCTTGTGATATACTGGTCAAACCCTTTCCTGAATGGGAGTTACGAAATTAGGAGTCCAGTTATTGGTGCCAAATAGCTGACGATCTGAGTGATTGGGAGATGGGCATTTAACTTAGTTAATGGAAGAATGAGATAAGGAAATGAACACAGGAGAGGCAGATTATAGAGACTGGAGCAAGTTGGTAACAGAGAGGGACATTCCTTTCCTGGGAATGTTCTCTAGTATCTTGCCAACCTGGGATCTTTGGGTGATCAAAGATGAGCTTAGTGGGGGCTGTGTGCGGCAGGCACATTGCAGCCATACTCTGTATTTCTTCGTAAGGTAAAAGCACTAAATTGGTTTACTGCCTCAACCTTTTTTCTAGTTCTGATCATGGACTGTGTACAGGGTTGAGGTTTTAGACAATCTCTAGGCAGGGGAGACAAGAAGTAGACCAGACATAAGAAATCCACTTCCCTACTGTGCCTATTCCAAGACCCCAACCTCTCTAATTCCTAAGTACCTCTAATGCACTATTTCATAGCTCCTCTGAAGTAGGATTTCAGAGCCAACTGGTAGGGAAGGACTCTGCATTTATTGGTTTTAGGGAAGAGATGGTTGAAATCCATGTGGTGAAGAAGTTGTGTTAGTCTCCCTTTCACTATTTTCTGATTCTTATTCTGTAATTGTTTGTTATATTCCCCCCCAGATGTCGTGGTCACTAAGCAAAGCTGCTAGTGGGATTCTGTATTTCATGTCATCTTTTTTATTATAATTTATTGCAAATTTTTTTCTGAATAAATATATGTTGTGTGAAAAATCAAAAGTGTGATCGTGTTGAGGTGGAACTGAGAAGGGAGGCTTATGTCACTGGGTTCCATTGCCTATACTGTCATTGTCTGTCCGTTTCAGAGAAATTCTTAGTATATTTGCCCTTAGAAATGAGAAGCAGCCATGAATTTTCAGATGCTAATATAGAAGTAACGTGTTTCACAGGCTAGCCAAGTGCTTTTATTTTAATCCTATGGATTCAGGCAACTAACTGACCCTGTTAGAGGGAAAGTTTATTCTTAATACACATAACTGCCACATTGGGTCAGATCCATGATCCCTCCATCCCCAGAAATCTGACAAGTCCCAATATACACATTTTGGGAGAACTCAGTTGTCCTTGTTGCTATCACCTCAGTAATTTAGACGTGCCCCCCAGAGAGGCTGTTTTCACATGATCCATTTTGTAGCTTTTGAAAACCAATTTTGAATTTTTAATACTTCTTGGAGTGGTGGAGTCCATGAATACAGTACCTATGTTTGGTGGTGGTGGGTTTTTTTTTTATTTTTGCTTTTTTTGTTGTTGTTGTTGTTGTTCTAATATGAACGTTAGCATTTCAAGGGGAAACCCCTAATTTGACATGGTGCCCTTGTTCTCCTGTCATTCTCCATTGTAAACTTGTGGCTTCTGAGTCTGTTCCCTTTGAGACTGAAGAGGCCCTGTCTGAAGGCTTCCTGTCAACCAGGGCCCTCTTTCAACTGTGAGCTTAGCCCTGGTGAATGTGCTGATTCAGTGTTTTCATGAACAGATTTTCTAGCCCCACCCAAAGCCTTGGCAAAAGAGGGTTTTTTAGTTTGCTAGACTGCCAAAATGCAATCAGTATGCCAGAAATGGGTTGGCTTTTTCAGTGGGGATTTATTAACTTAAAAGCTTATAGTTCTGAGGCTGTGAAAAAATGTCCAAATCAAGGCATCATCAAGCGATGCTTTCTTCCCGAAGATCCGTTGCCGATATCCTGGACTCTTCTGTCACATGGCAAGGCACATGGTGACATCTGCTGGGCTCTCCCTTCTCTCCTGGGTTTCATTGCTTTCAGCTTCTTGGTTCCATGGCTTTCTCTCAGCTCCTTTGGCTTTCTATCTGTCTCTCTGTATTCATCCCATTTATAAAGGACTCCAGTAAGAGGATTAAGACCCACACCAGGCCATGCTCCAACTGAAGTAACTTAATCAAAAGGTCCCACCTACAATAGGTTCACATTCACAAGAATGGATTAACTCTACAGACATGATTTTCCTGGGGTCCATAAAAGCCTCAAACTACCACAGAAGGGATTTCCTTTTGAGAGTGGTTCCTTCCCCATTGTGTCTGGGTGACTGACACACAGAAGTTTATATACCACAGCAGGCAGTGTAGCATAGCAGCCCAAGTGGCCTTCTTTCCAGAGGCTAGAGGGGAAACTGCATCCCTGGTTGCTGGGCTTCCATTATAGGAGAGCCATTAGGGCCTTTCTGATTGTGGGACAAGTGGAACAGCCAGCTCTTGCTTAGCCTAAAGCTACACATTGTTATAGTAGAATAACAAAATATTAGGGAAAGAACCTTAGTGATGAGCTAACCAATCAGGTCAGGAGACAACCAACTGAATTAAGGTCACTTAGGTTAATGACACAACCTGTCATAGTGGCCAAAAAAGCTTAAGCTTTGGAGTTAGACCTGGTTATTTTTTCCAACTTTTTATTATAAAAATTTTCAAACATACACAAAAGTTGAAAGGAGGATACTATGAACACCCTATACCCTTAACCTAGATTCACCAGTTGTTAACATTTCACCACATTTGCTTTAACTCAGACCTGATTTTCAATTTAGGTACTGTCACTTCCTCCTTGTGTGTTACCTTGGACTAGCTAACTTCTATTTCCCTATAAAATGGAATGGGCAAAATACCTATCTCATAAGCACGACTTAACTACATCAATCTCATCACTTCCTTCTTAAAAAGCCTTTAGTGATTATCCAATGCATTTACAATGAAATCCAAACTTTCCCACAAGGCTCTGCATTATTAAATGAGAAATAAATAAAGTATGCCTGGCAAAGTATGCGGTACATAGTAGGTGCTTTATACATGTTATTCTCTTACCCATCTCCCCACAGTGTTCCACTATATTAAACTGACTAGACTACCTCATCTAAGGCTTTATATCTTATTTGATGTTAATAACCTTGTCAGGTAGGTAAGATTAGACCTAATGCTCAGCCTACTCAGCTTCCCTCCTTCTCCCCACAACCAGATACATACCCCACCACCTTCCATTCTTCTGTACTGATTTTTACCTCAAATATTTTGGGGAATAGGGGTTGAGGCATAAATTAAAGAATGAATAGCAAGCTACTGTCACCAACATGTAACAGCTCATTGCTGTCAACCCTCAAGAACCACACCTGCTACCTATGGGTAAGCCCATCTGCCCATTCCTCCCTGCCAACCTCCTTTTGATCATTCCTATTAAAAGCTTTGTTCCTTCCTGGGTACCTAGTTTCTGTCAATTCTTACTCTGCCTCATAGATAAATCCCTCTCCAGTTTTGATATTTGCTACCTGTGCTTTCTCTTTTTTTTTTAAAGATTTTATTTATTTATTCATTTATCCCCCCCTTGCTGCCTGCGCCCGCTGGGTCAGCCAACCACGCCGTGCAGGCGGGCCCGCCCTCACCAGGAGGCCCCGGGAACCGAACCTGGGGCCTCCCATATGGCAAACGGGAGCCCCACTGATTGAGCCACAGCCACTTCCCTCTGTGCTTTCTCTTAACTCCTCACCTAAATTGATCTTTACCCAACCAATCTTACTGTTTTAGTTTCTTGGCTGCTAAAACAAATACCATACAAAGCTTAACAACAGGAATTTATTGACTCATGGTTTTGAGGCTAGGAGAAGTTTAATATTAAGGTACCATCCAGGTGATGCTTTCTCCCAGAAGACTGGGAGCTGGCTCCTGGCAATCCTTGGTCCTTGGCTTTTCTGTCACTTAGCAGTGCACATGGTAGCCTCTCTTGGCCTCTCTCTTCCCTTCTAGGTTCTGTTGACTTTCAGTTTCTGGCTGCTCCCTCTGGCTTTCTCTCTCTATGGCCTGCCCTAAAAGGCTTTCAGTAATAGAATTAAAACCCATCCTGAGTCAGTTGGGACACAACCTAACTCAAGTAACCTCATCAAAAGGTCCTACTTACAATGGGTTCACACCACAAAAATAGATTAAGTTTAAGAACATGTTTTTCTGGGGTACATAGTCTGCCCTTTGGACCCCCAAAAGACATGTTCTTCCCACAAACAAAATACATTCATCCCATCACAACTTCCCAAAAGCCTTAAGTCATTTCAATAACAATGCAAAGTAGGAAGTCTCATCAAAATCTATTATGGATGTGGTCTGCCCTGGGGCACAATTCCCCTCTGTCTACCTGTGAAACCTAGAAAACAAGTTATCTGCTTCCAATATACAATGGAGGGAGAGGCATAGGATAAACCTTCTGTATTAAGGTTCTCTAGGGAAACAGAACCCACAGGAGATATCTGTAAATAGTATGCGATTTTATAAAATTGTCTCACGTGACCATGGGGATGCATAAGTCCAAATTGCGTAGGGCAGGTTGCAAGCCAGGGACTCTGATGTAGGTTGTATTAGTCAGCCAAAGGGATGCTAATGTAAAATACCAAAAATGGGTTGGTCTTTATAAAGGGTATTTATTTGGGGTAGAAGTCCACAGATACCAGGCCATAAAGCGTTAAGTTTCTTCTCTCACCACAGTCCATTGCCATGTGTTAGAGCAAGACAGCTGCCGGCGTTTGCCAGGGTTCAGGCTTCTGGGCTTCCTCTCTTCCCAGGGCCGGGCTTAGCTCCTGTTTCCTCCACAAGGTCAGCTGTGGACAATCAGGCGAACTGCTTGCTTCTCTTCTCCTGGGGCCTTCTTTCCAACATCAAAATTGCTTCTCAAAAGACTGCTTCAACTGTCCTTTGCCTTGCCTTTTATATTCGATTCCCCCACCCACCAAGGGGTGGGGCTCAATACCCTAATTATAACCTAATCATGCCCAGATTAACAGATCAGTTTATAAGCATGATCCAATTATATTTTTGGAATTCATAATTACATCAAATTGGCCAACTGTTACAAAGGTCCTCAATGAATTCCCCCAGAGACACTGGCTGTCTGAAGTAGAGATGGTAATTCTCTCTTTGAATGCTGAAATCACTTATCCTTTTAAGGCCTTCAACTGATTGGATGATACGTCACTCATTGCTGATGGCAGTATCCTCAATTGATTGTAGATGTAACCAGCCATCTATGTAATCAACTCACTGATGATTAAAGTACATGAAATGCCCTTGTATTACAATTAGCCCACTGCTTTCTTGACCAAACAACTGGACACCATTACCTGAGTTGACACATTAGCCTAACCATCATGTATTCCCATTCCAGACTGGAGAAAATGGAAGGAAAACGGGTCGAGTCGCAAACAATTCTGAAACCCTACAGGGCATACTTCATTAGATTTCAAGGACTAAGAGTCATCTATGGAATGATGTTTTGTCTTCCAGGCCTGATGGAACAGCAGCCCATCCCCTCCAAGTACTGGCACAGAGGCCATGCTCTCCCCAAACACTGGATTATAGGTCTGTAGCAGTTTGGCATTGTTTATGAATTCCAAAAATAGATATTGGATTATGTTTGTAAACTGGTCTGTACCTGGACATGATTAAATTATGATTTGGGCTTTGATTGGGCCACATCAATTGGATGTTGAGTCCCCACCCCCTTGGTGGGTGGGGGCTCACAGAGAAAACTACATTGCAGAGAAGAGAGTTGGAGGTTTTGTTTTTTTTTTTTTTAAGATTTATTTATTTATTTATTCCCTCCTTGCTGCTTGTGCTCATTGTGTCCATTTGCTTTGCGTTTTTCTATGTCTGCTTATCTCCCTTTGTTGCATCATCTTGCTGTACCAGCTCACCGTGCCCGCGGTCAGCTCACCACACCACATGGGCCATCAGCTCACTGAGCCACGCGGGCTGGCTTGCCTTCACCAGGAGGCTCTGGGAATCAAACCCAGGGCCTCCCATATGGTAAACAGGAGCCCAAACAATTGAGCCACAGCCGCTTCCCGAGAGTTGGAGTTTGATGCTGGAGTTTTGAGCTAGAGCCCAGGAAGTAAACACACAGAGGAGTGGAGCAGAGCAGCCCAGCCTGGAGAGAATCGAGTCCCGGGGAGAGAGAGCCAGTTGCCTGATAGTCTGCATCTGGCCTTGTGGAGAGAGCAGGGCAGCTGAGCCCAGAGACAAACAAGCCCCAGGAAGAGAGGAACCCAGGAAGCCTGAACCCTTGCAGACGTCAGCAGCCATCTTGCTCCAACATGTGGCAATAGACTTTGGTGAGGGAAGTAACTTATGCTTTATGGCCTGGTAACTGTAAGCTTTTATCCCAAATAAGTACCCTTTATAAAAGCCAACAGATTTCTGGTATTTTGCATCAGCACCCCTTTGGCTGATGTATACAAGGTCCTACCCTCTCCAAGGATTGGGAAGGCAGGCAGGCTCTCTGCCAAAACTGGGACACAAGCCCCAACCATTTCCATGAACAACAGGGTACAAGGCCTGCCCCCTCCAAGCACCAGGGAAATTGGCCTGCCCCCTCCAAAAGCAGGGGTGAACCTGTCCTTTCACATGGGTGAGCCCACTCTCTTGGCCCAAGGAGATCTCTTTGGTCCAGACCTCAGTTGCCATGGTTCTGCCCTTAAAGTCAATCTTCCTTCAGGTCATCCCATCTCTTTCCATTTCAGTCCAGGCGAGCAGTGATTCTGTTCATACAAATTCCACAAAATCTTGTTGGCTTTGTGTTGCAGTTCACAGGGGTCCAAACCATCAGACAATAGAACCTTCTACAGATCCTTCTTGCATAACTGCATTTCCAGTGCTGACTTCCACCGAAATGGCTGACTAGATCCATGTTTAGTTAAACCCTCACATGGACCTATTCTCCAGGGACTGACTTTTGGGGATCTCAAGGAGATTCCTGATAGAGCTGCTTTTGGCCCTAGTCTCAGAGCACACTATCTGCATAGGCTCAGAATCTTCCAAACCATCAGTTTCTGGTTTCTTGTGCCCAGGAGTTCAGTTTTCAGATTATCACTTTCTTCTCTCATTTTACTGTAAGCTGCAAGGAGAAATTAGGCTGCACCTTCCACACTTAGCTTGGAAATCTCAGCTAAATATCCAAGTTCATCACTTCCAAGTTCTTTCTTCCATCTGACATCAGAACTCAATTTTGCCAAGTTGTCTGCCACTTTAAAACAAGGATCACCCTTTTTCCAGTTTCCAATAACACATTCATCATTTCCTTCTAAGGCCTCATTAGAAGTACCTTTAGTATCCATATTTCTACCAAGTCTTTTTAAAGCAATCTAGGCTTTTTCTGTCAAGCGCCTCACAATTGTTCCAGCTTTTACCCATTACCCAATTTCAAAGCTGTTTTACAATAGCAGCATCTCACTTTCTCTTACCACTGTTTTAATCTCCTTGGCTGTTCAAGCAAATACCATGTGATGGGTTGTCTCAAACAATGGGAATTTATTGGCTCACAGTTTTGAGGCTAGGAGAAGTGCAAAATCAAGGTGCCATTAAGGTGATGATTTCTTCCAGAAGACTGGTATTCTGGGGCTGGCTGCTGGTGATCCTTGATCCTTGGCATTTCTGTCATATGGCAAGGCACATGGCGGCCTGTCCTGGCCTCTCTTCTCTCCTGGGTTCTATCGACTTTCAGCTTCTGGTTGCTCAGTGTGTCTTTCTCTCTCTCTGAGGCCTTCCCTATAAGGCCTTCAGTAATTGGATTGAGACCCATCCTGATTCACTTAGGCCACACCTTACCAGAAGTAACCTCATCAAAAGGTTCTATTTACAATGGGTTAAAACCCACAGGAATTCATGAAGTTTAAGATGTCTTTCTGGGGTACATAGCTCCAAGCCACAACAGTCAGAGACATGATTGAATTCCCAACACCTACTCCCTTGTCTCTCCTATGGAAGCTACTCCCCTCCCTCAGGTCACTGGGAGAAGAAGAGGGACTTGCCTTTCTTTTATTATCATTCATTAAATACTTGAGCTTATACTATGTGTCAGGCACAATTGTAAGGTTAACATAACCTTTGGGTGGTACTTATAAGCAAAGGGACAAGCAAATTTTAGCAAGCACATTTCCTAGCTACTGAATAGCAAAGATGGCATAACTATTAGCATACAAAAGAACCAGACTTGCCTGTTCTTTGATAAGACTTTGAAGCCATGATTCTGTGCCATTCACTTTACTCTCTTCAATTTAGATGAGTGCTTCTGACCCCTGGCTTCTCATTTGAATCATCTAGGACTGTGATTCTCAAAGTGTGGTCTCCCGGCCCACCCTCCCAACCAACAGTGTCACCAATACCTGGAAACTTGTCTAAATCAGTAATTCTCAACCCTGACTATAGAATAGAATCACCTTGTATACTTAATATCAATACCTAGGCCCCACTCCAGACTATTTGAATAAAAATTCCCTTGGTTAGGGCCTAGGCATCAATATATTTTAAAAGCTCCCTAAGCCAGTGGTTCTCAAACTTGATTGTACATCAGAATCCCCTGGAGGGCTTGTTAAAACCAGGAGAGCTGGGCTCCACCCCCAAGAGTTTCTGATTCGGTAGGTCTGCAGTAGGGCCTGACAATTTGCATTTCTATCAAATCTCAGGTGATGCTGAGGATACTGGTCCAGGGACTACAGCCAGAATCACTGATTCAGATGTTGACTCTCTCAAAATAATTATGTCCTTATCTAGTTTGCAGTTTCTTTCTCTTCTTCATTTCCTGCCATCATCCTTGGTGACTTCAACATCCATGTTAATAGCCCATCTGAAATACTCACTTAGAGGCCCTGTGGCCCTTACCTCCACTCTTTTAGCCATCTACCCAGCACTCAGCCTTACCTCAAGCCTTGCCATCTTCTCTATCTGAGATCTCTCAATCTGCCACCTCTGCTCCCTCATGCCTATGAAACCTCCTTTCCATCCTGTGACCTCCAACTTTTCAAACAATTCTACTAATTATTTCCTTTTGTCCATTAATTCCTTTTGTGGCATCTTATCAATTTCCCTGGCTTTAGGTATCATCTATAATGTGCATAACTCCAGCTCATACCTCTCTTCTGAGTTTCTGCTTAACATATTTAACTTGTTAACTGACATCTCCAGTTAGATGTCTCCCAGGCATCTTAAACTTCATATCCAAAATAGAATTCTGTTACTTCTAATCCCTTTGCTACCACCCAACCCAGATCCTTTACCAGTCTTCCCTTCATTCAGAGAATGTCAATACCATCCATCTAATTGCTCAGGCTAATCATCTAGAGCTTTGATATCTCTCTGTCCCACTGACTCCACCTCTACAACATGCCCCACATTCATCTACTTCTCATCACCTTCACCTTTAATATACTGGTCTAAGCCACCATTATCTCTTGACTAGGGTATTGTAATAGCCTCCTTACTGATCCACCTGCTCCCAACCTTGCTGCCCTCCAATCCATTCTCCACACAGCAGCCAGCATGACTTAAGTACATCAGTCTCATCGCTTCCCTGTTAAAAACCCTTCAGTAACTTCCCATTGCATTTAAAATAAATCTAAATTCTCCCAAGGCCCACAGGGCCCTACATTGGTGGGTCTCAAATTTCAATGTATAGAAGGAGCACCTGGAGAGGTTGTTAAAAAGTAGGTTCCCATGCCCACACCCAGAAATTCTTCTGTGATGGGGCACAGAAGTCTGCATTTTAAATAAGCTCCCAAGTGCATTTTGATGCAGAATGCTTGGACTACACCTTGAGGGATACCACCCTGAAGGATCAAATCCCTACCTACCAGTAACCCTAACCTCCCATCCCTCCAGCACTATACTCTGACACTGTTCTTTCACTCCTCCCAGCAAGCTAAGTTATTTCCCAAAGTGCCTTTGCACATGCTGTTTTCTCTACCCAGAAAATTCTCTTTAGCATTTTAGAATGTCTCAGCCCACATCCATCTTTACTGTGTCCACCCTAAACCAGCCCTCCCTCACCCCATTCACTTTCTCGGCTCCCATTCCTGGGCTTCCTGACACAAGAATGCTAGCTGAGGGAAGCGGCTGTGGCTCAATCAGTAGGGCTCCCGTTTACCATATGGGAGGCCCCGGGTTCGGTTCCCGGGGCCTCCTGGTGAAGGCAAGCCCGCCCGCACGGCGTGGTTAGCTGACCCAGCGAGCACAAGCAGCAAGGGGGGGATAAATGAATAAATAAATAAAATCTTTAAAAAAAAAAAGAATGCTAGCTGACTGCCCCGAGACTCCTGTGTACCATTCCACAATCTTCCTCTTTAACTCTTGGTGACCCTTCATATCCCTGTCCCACTGTGCTTGGGGAGGCAAGAAACTAGTGGTTGCTCATACAGGTTCCAATAGCCAGACTGCCTGACTTCAAATCCCAACTCTACCACTTACCAGATACATGACCATGGGTAAAAGTTAACTGACCTCTCTGTGCTTTGGTTTCCACATCTGTAAAATGACCATAATAAATAGTACCTTGCCTCATAGGGTTGTCTTTAGGATGAAATCAGTTAATACATTTAAAGGGTTTGGAACAGTGCCTGGTGCATAAGTGCCAAATTATATGGCAGATATTTTATTCCCAAACCCCTCCATCACCCTCAAGCCCCAATCCCCTCTTCCACTTCCTTTCAGCTCTCAGCCGGTATCTGCCCCATTTACTTTATGAAACCGTCAAAATGGTCCAGTGGAAGAAGCTCTCTCAGACTTCTTCCATGCACTGCAAAATGTCTCCAGGTTCGCCTCATCCCTCTTCCTTCTGACCTGTCTCAGAGAATAAGTGGTCCTCCTTTGTGCCAGGCTAACTCTTCCACCTGGGTTTTTGAGCCCTCCTCCTCCTACCCTTGCTGGCCTTTCTTCCATCAATCATCACCTCTTCTCTTGCACCTTCAACAAGTGTGTATGGAGTGCCTCCTATGTGCCAGGCACTGTTCAAGGTGCTGGGGATATAGAGATGTGATGGGTTGAATTATGTACTCCAATTTAGACATGTTTTTGGTCTTGATTCGCATTCCTGTGGGTGTGAACTCATTGTAAATAGAATTTCTTGAAGATGTTATTTTAGTCAAATGTGTCCCAGTGGAATGAGTTTGGACCATATTCTGAATTACTGGAGTCCTTTATAAGCAGAAGAAATTCAGACATAGTGAGAGAAAACCATGAGAAGGAACCAGAAGCCAGAAGTCAGAGGGATCCCAGAAGAGAAGAGGGCATTGCCATGTGCATTGCCACATGCATCACCATGTGATGGGAAAGCCAAGGAACCCAAGGATTTCTGGCAAGGCAGAACGCTACTAACCCCAGGAGGAAACAAGCCTTCTAGACTTGATTTGTTCTTCTGGCCTCTGAAACCATGAGCCAATAAATTTCCATTGTTTACACCATCCCATTGTGTGGTATTTGTCATAGCATCCTGGTAAACTAAGACAAGAGGTAAATAAGCTAAGAGTCCTGCTTTCATGGTCGTTTTATTAGGAGGGTGAGGTGGGGATAGGGATGGACAGACATACAAATAAGCAATACACAAGGGAATTAAAGGTCATTAAAAGAACAGTGACGAGAATAAAATGGCAGTGTGCTAGAAGAGTACAGCAGAGGGACTTGGTCAGGGAAGGTTTTTGTTGATGAGGGGATGTCGAGCTGAAACCTAAATCTCAAAAAGCCAAAATTTTACCATATCTTGATGGTTACAAAGTATATATATAAAGCCAACCATGAAAGATCTGACACAACATTCCAAGTAGAGGAAAGCAAATGCAAAGGCGCTCAGGAAGGAAAAAAAAAAACTTGCCATGTTCAAGGAACAGCCAGGTAGAGCATAGTGAGGGGGAGAATATGCTAGACAAGATATGGGCAGGGACCTGATAATGTAGGGCTGGGAAGACCAGGGAAGGAATCTATTTTATTCTATGTGCAACAGGAAGTCATTGGGTAGTTTACTTGGGGAAATGACAATCTGACATTCCTCTCTCAATGTATTACTAATTAATAACTAATAGCTATCATTTACCCCAGGTGTTGTACTAATACATTTAACATCATCTTTAGTCTTGATAACAACTTTATAAAGTACTACTTTATCCCACTTTTACAGGTGAAAAAACTGAAGCTCAGAGGAACTGAGTAACTTGCCTGAGGTCACTCAGCTAGTTAGTGGCAAAACCAGAATATGAATCCAGAGCCAAAATCTGTGCTTTTAACCACAGCCACTATCTCCCCAATTGGAGTGGGGGTGAAGGTGGGGATGCTCCTGAAAATCCCAATTCTTTGTATCTACATCCCAAGATTTCACCTCAGCTAGATAAGTTGCCAGGAGCTCAAACTCAACCCTTCTTTGACCTTGACCAGCTCCCCTTGGCATCCTCCTCTGTTTCAGTCACCCAAGATGGACCCCTTGGTTATTTGGGGCCCCTGCACCATTTCTGATGAGTTTTGCAGCTTGACAAATATTTGTTGAGCACCTGCTAAATGCAGGGTGCTATGCAAGTTTCTGAATAACCAAAATGAGTAAGAATGGTTATTATAAGACAAGACATACATAATATTTTCTAAAAGGAAGGCTGGATGGAGGGAAGGATAGGAAGGATGGAGGGAAGGATGGGAAGGAGGGGAAGGAAGAAAGGAAGGAAGGAAGGGGAGGAAAAAGGTTAAATGGTATAATGGGACTCCCAAGGTCAGTTCATTCATAGTGCATCCTCCATCCAGCCCCTGCTTCCATTGCCTACTGCCCATGTCTGCAGTGCCCCACCACCGAATACCAACCCTCATTACCTGTGGCCTGGTGTTTTAACCCCTTTCTAACTAGTTTCTTGGCTGCCATTTTCACTCCCTTTCAGTCTATCCTACATATCACTGTCAGACTCACCTTCCCAATGCACTGCTTCAATGTCACTCCCTTACTCAATACACCTCGGTCCCCACACCCCAACTCCTTACCAGTTGAAGTTCCAATTCGTCAGCTGGCTTTCAAAGCTCTCTTTAGTCCTTTCCTCTCAGCTCTCCAGCCGAATCTCCCACTCTTTACCTTCTCATGTCCTCCCCTTCCCTAAACTCATGCACACTCTACTTTGGCTCAGTCTGTTCCAGTCACCTGGAACCCTCTAACCCATAACCTCTTCACCTGACCAAATCCTATCAAACCAAAATGTCACCTCCTCCAGGAAGCCTTTCCCCATGACTTCTGTGTCCTCTGAACTCCCAGAGGCTCCCTCTTTTATCACTGTTTTAACACTATGCACCAAACAGAGTTGTAACTCTGTTTTGCCCCTTTGGGACTAGAAGCTTCATGAGAGTATGAACCACACCTCACATATTTTGGTTTGCTCCACAATGCCTTGCAGACAATAAATATTTTCCCCAAAGCACTTAAAGACACAATTCTGTATGCAGTTGGTGTTTCTGAAATGAAATACAATTACTTATTCATACTAAACTCTATTAACTTCTCAAGAGTTTGCCTTCCTATGTATGTGTACTTAGTGAACTATATTAAAGTATTCCAAAAAATAATAGTTTTAGCAGCTATACAGTACTATTATTTTCTATTGTTTTGTAGTCAACAAAATCAATCTCATTGAATTTGCTTTAAAATTTTTTATTGTGATATACACAGCATAAAATATCCCATTTTTACCATTGTTAAGTGTACAATTCACTGGTATTAATTACATTCACAACAAGGTGCTACCATCATCACCATCCATTACCAAAACATTTTCAGGAAGCTGATGTGGCTCCATAGTTGAGCAGCCTTCCCACATACAAGGTCCTGGGTCCCAGGTTCAGTCCCCATCCCTAGTACCTCAAAAAATATATATATGAATTAAAAAAAAATTTTTTTTTCATCATCCCAAACAGAAACTCTGTACCCATTAAGCAGCAACTGCTCATTCTCTTTGCCCTCCCAGGCCCTGGTAACCTCTAATCTACTTTCTGTCTCTACAAATTTGCTTATTCTAGTTATTTCATATCAGTGGAATCATACACTGTCTGTCCCTTTGTGTCTGACTTATTTCACCCAACATGATGTCTTCAGGCTTTATCCATGTAGTGGCATGTGTCGGAACTTCATTCCTTTTTACTGACTGAGTAATGAATGGAATATTCATTATATAGATAGACATTTTGTTTATACATTCTTCTGCTGATGGACACTTGAGTTGTTTCCACCTTTGGTCTATTGTGAATAATGCCACTATTCCAGTCTCAGCAGAAATATCACTTTCTCTGAGAAGTTTTCCCTGACCAGCCCCACCCAGAGCAGATCATGTCCTTGTTATGTGCTCCCCTCACGCCTTTTACGCTTCTTCAGAGCACTCTTCACAGCTTTTTATTATACATCCATTACTTGATCAATGTCAATCTCCCCCACTAGGTCAGGAATTCCACAAAGGCAGGGACCACATCTTTTGTTTTTCTCTACTATCGAATCTCTAGCACCTAGCATAATGCCTGGCACCCTACACATCTCTGTGATTGATTACTCCAACGTTGGCCAAGGTGAGGATAAACAAATAGGCTGGCTGCTTGTGGAAGGGCAAATTAGTGTCACCTTTCTCAAAGCGATTTGGCAATATGTATCAAGAGCCTGGAAACATTCAGACCAGTAAATCCACTTTTAGGAAATGATCGTAGAGGAGCACAAAGGTATAAGTCTCTGTGTGTTCATCCCAGCATTATTCATTAGAGCAAAAAACTGGAAACAATCTACATAGACTTAATAATGGTAAGATGGGTAAAGATGCTGTAGATTTTTATAGATAGAATAATAATCAGCCTTTATAAATAATGTTTTTGAAGAATAGTAACATGGAAAAATATTAAGATGTAAGGTTAAGTGGAAAAAGCAGGTTATTAGTTGGTAGGCATGGAATGTTCCTAAATTTTAAAAATTAGGTATAAAAAGAAGACATATCACAAAGATAGTGGAAATTGATGCACCAAACTGTTAATAGCAGCCACCCCTAGGTGGCTATGGGATTGTGGGCAGAGGTAGCTTCAGAATGTCTATATGGGAAGGTTTAGGAGCCAGTGAAAGGTAGGAGAGGGAATTTATCTCAAAGCTGTCTTTGTGTAACATGTAATTTTTGCTTAAATTCCATGTGTATTTTGAGAAACTTGGGGAGGGGGCTGATGAAGATTATGGTAAAGCCCCCCCCCCAAGCCATACTTTGGTGCCAGTTTTTATTTACTCTTATATTTGTCTGATTTCCTAAATGTTTTGCAGTGAACATGTATTGCTTTCTATAATCAAAAAAAGATTAACGAATTATTGTTTCCCATTTGTTTTAGTTTCCTAGCTGCTAAAAAAAACTACCATATAAATAGTTGTCTTAAACAATGGGAATTTATTGACTTACGGTTTTCAGATTAGGAGAAATCCAAAATTGAGGCATCAGCAAGGTGATGCTTTCTTCCCAAAGACTGTGTTGTATCTGTCAATGATCCTTGGTCCTTGGTGTTTCCATCATATGGTGATGCATGTGGTGATGTCTTTTCCTTTCTCTTCTGGGTCTTGTTGACTTCCAGCTTCTGGCTGCTCCCCGTGGCTTTCTGTCTCTGTCTGATTTTCATTCTGCTTATAAAGAACTTCAGTAATCTGGATTAAAGCCCAACCTGATTCAGTTGGGCCACACCTTAATTGAAGTAACATCTTGAAGAGCTCTTATTTGCCATGGGTCCACGCCCACCAGAATGGGAGCAGCTTCAAAAGCCATAGAAGAGCGGAGCAGATGTAGCTCAAGTGGTTGAGCACCTGCTTCCCATATACAAGGTCCTGGGTTCAATCCCTGGTATCTCCTAAAAAACAAAAACAAAACAAACAATTGGAAAAAAACAACTCTCGTTGGGGAGCAGATGTAGCTCAGTGGTTGAACGCGCCTTCTTCCCATGTATGAGGTCCTGGGTTCAATCACTGGTACCTCTTAAAAAAATTAAAAAGCCAGAGGGAATTGTGGGAAGATGGCGTTGAACTAACTAGCAGAAACAACAGAGAAAGAGCCAAAAGCTGTTCGGGGGGACCTGCTTTGGGGGTCAGAAGACCAGGAAAGTGTTACACAATTCCCAGGAGGGTGAGGGACAAAGAGACAAAGCAGCTGAAACAACAAACATGAGTTACCAAGGCCCTGCAGCAGCCAGGAAGGGCTCTCCTCCCCCACCCCCAAGATATTAAGCTGGGGTAAAACCTCTGGCTCACAGCAGCCAACTGAGAGGGGACCAGACATCTTCCTCCCTCTCAGCTTTTTCAAGGGAAAAGGGGTGGGGGTAGGGGGAGCTTTTGTTCAGTGAATTGGGCCAGCAGAGCTTGCTTTGAACCTCTGCTCTGGAGATTCAACACAGGAACACAGGAAAGCCAAGTCTGAAACACCTCTGTGGAGAGGTGTGTTGATGAGCGCCATCTGCTGGCTGGTCTGGAAATTGCACAGACAAAAACTTCTTGGTTCTCTTTGTATCCTACCCCTGGGAGAAAATTTACACCACACTAGTGAGTCTCTGGCCCAGTTTTGATAACTTAAGCTGGGTAATTTTAAAGACTGAGGATAAGTTGAACCAAATATCAAAGAAGAGCTGTGAAAAAAAACAATAGGCAATAGAGAGAGAAATTGGCCATCCAATTAAATTCACCAACATACTCAGATGTCTAGACATCAACAAAAAATTACAAGCCATACTAGGAAACAGGAAGAGATGGCCCAGCCAAAATAACTAACCAAATATCCTGAAGAGATACAAGATTTAATACAATTAATCAGTGATGATTACACAACTCTGCTAAATCACTTCAAAGAATTTAAAGAAAATATGACTAAAGAAATAAAGGATATTAAGAAGACACTGGGAGAGCATAAGGCACAATTTGAAAGCCTGAAAAGTAAAATAACAGACCTTATGGGAAGGAAAGACATGATGGATGAGATTAAAAATACATTAGAGGCATGTAAGAGCAGATTTTGAAGACGGAACACCCGAACTGGAAAAGACAAGAGAACAGAAAGAGAAGAGATTGGAAAAAATGGAACAGAGTCTCAGGGAATTGAATGATAATGCAGAACACACAAACATTTGCATTATCAGTGTCCCAGAAGGAGAAGAGAATGGAAAAGGGACAGAAAAAATATTTGAGGAGATAATGACCGAAAACTTCTCAACTCTTATGAAGGACATAAATATTAATATCCAAGAAGGACAACACACCCCAAACAGGATAAATCCAAATAGACCTACCCCAAGGCACCTACTATTCAGAATGACAAATATCAGAGATAATGAGAGGATTCTGAAAGCAGCAAGAGAAAAGCAAAGCATCACATACAAGGGAAACTTAATAAGATTAAGTGCCAACCTCTCATCAGAAACCATGGAGGCGAGAAGAAAGTGGTGTGACATATTTAAGGTACTGAAAGAGGAAAACTGCTAGACAAGAATTCTGTATCCAGCAAAACCATCCTTCAAAAATGAGAGTGAGTTCAAAGTCTTTACAGACAAACGAAAACTGGTAGAATAAGTTACCAAAAGACCAGAATAACAAGAGATACTAAAGGGAGTTCTGCAGCCTGAAAGGAAAATAACATATGGTTAAAGCATATCATGATGTTTGTAACTAGCAGAGCTATTATATGGGTATGACAGTGGTTGAAAGGGAAAGTCTAAGGCCATGTATATTACTAGAAGGAAAGCTAAAAACTATAACATGGAACTGTATAAGATAGTAAAACCTCATGTAAAACATGAATATGGATGATATTGCATATATGACTGTTTTTACAAAGTATAAATATACTAGAGAGAAGAAAAAAGAATAGCAGCTATGTACGGCAGGTGAGGCATAGAGAGATTGAGAGGTGATGAGTTTTGTTTGTTCGTTTGTTTTTTATTATTACTCTTGGAATAATTTAAGTGCTCTGGAAATGATTGAGGTGATGAATGCACAAATATGTGATTACACTGAATACCATAGATTGTACTCTTTGGGTGGATTTATGCTTTATTAATATGTATCAATAAAATTGGTTTGTTTATAAAGAACAGAAAACTGCAAGTATTGGAGAATATGTGGAGATACAGGAACACTTATTCACTGCTGGTGGGAATGTGGAGTGGTACAGCCACTGGGGAAGTCTGTTTGGCAGTTCCTAAGGAAGTTAGATATAGATTTACCATGTGACCTGGTATACTGCTACTAGGTATATACCCAGAAGAACTGAGAGCAGTGACACGAACAGACATCTGCACACCGATGTTCGTAACGGCATTATTCACGATTGCCAAAAGATGGAAACAACCCGTGTGTCCATCCACCAATGAATGGATAAACAAATTGTGGTGTAAACACTCGATGGGATATTATGCAGCTGTAAGAAGAAATGAAGTCATGAAGAATATGACAACATGGATAAACCTAGAGGACATTTTGTTGAGTGAAACAAGCCAGGAACTAAAGGACAACTATTGTATGATTTCACTATTATGAACTAAATATAATGAGCAAACTCATGGAGTTAATAGATAGAATATAAGTCACCAGAGAATAGAATGTGGCTAGAGAATGGAAAGCTGAGGTTTAATCTGTGCAGAATTGGTAAAAAGTTGTTTGTGAATGGAAAAGAAAAAATGGTGAAAGCACATCATAGGATTTGTAATTAGTAGAGCTAACATATGAGTATGATAGTAGTTTGTTTTCTTTTTTGGAGAAATGAAAAAAATTCTAATATTGATTGAAGTGATGAGTGCACAACTCTGTGATTATACCAAATGCCAATGATTGCACATTTTAGATAAATTGTATGGTTTATGAACAAAAAAAGTAATAGGGTGGTTTTGGGGGAAAATACAACAAATGTAAGATATGGACTATAGTTAGTAATATTTTGACAATGCTCTTTCATAATTTGTTACAAATGTTTCAAAACAATGCAAGGTATTGGTAAGAGGATGGGGTGTTGGAGCCTTGTGTGATGTTATGCATGTTTGTTTTGTAAGTTCACAACTTTTACTATACAATTATTGTTTCTGTATGTTCATGTATGAATGATATACTCAAATAAAAAATTTTAAAATAAAAAAAGAATTATAAGCTATGATCAAGTGGGATTTATCCCAGATATGCAAAGGTAGTTCAAAATAAGAAAATCAATTAATGTAATACACAACATTAACAAAACAAAGGGAAAAACCACATGATCATCTCAACTGGTGCAGAAAAGACATTTGAAAAATTTCAGCACCACTTCTTGATAAAAACACTTGGAAAACTAGGAATAGAAGGAATCTTCCTCAGCATGATAAAGGGCATATATGAAAAACCCACAGCTAACATCATACATAATGATGAAAGACTGAAAGCTTTCCCTGTATTTTACTAGAAGTTCTAGCTATAGCAATTACACAAGAGAAAGAAATAAAAGGCATTCAATTTGGGAAGGAAGAAGTGAAATTTTTCTTATTTACAGATGACATGATCCTATATACAGAAAATGCTGAAAAATCCTCAACAGTTAATAGAACTAATAAAAGAATTCAGCAAAGTGCCCAGGTACATGATCAACACTCAAAAATCAGTAGTGTTGAGGCAGTAGTGGAGAAAGCAGTGGTGGTAGTAGCGGCAGCAGCTGTGAGGGTTTCTGGTATATGGTGCTGAATAAGGAATTCTGTGTGGTTTTGCTATGTTCTGTTCAGGAGTATCAGGTTGGTCAGCTTTATTCTGTGGCTGAAGCTATTAAGATTGAAACTGGTGGTGGAGAAGGAATTGAAGTCTTAAAAAAATGAAACCTATGAGAAGGATGGAGAACCAGGACAGTATACACACAAAATTTATCACCTAAAGAATAAAGTTCCAGTATTCGTGAGGATGATTGCTCCTGAGGGTTCCTTGGTGTTTCATGAAAAAGCCTGGAATGCATAACCCTACTGTAGAACAATTGTAATGAATGAATATATGAAAGATGATTTCATTAAAATTGAAACATGGCACAAATCAGACTTGGGAACATTAGAAAATGTACGTGATTTAGATCCTAACACATGGAAAACTGTCAAAATTGTCCATATAGATATTGCAGATTGAAGTGAGGTCAAGCCAGCAGACTACAAAATTCATGAAGACCCAGAATTATTCCAATCAGTCAAGACCAAGAGAGAGCCTTTGGGACTCAGTGGGAGGAAGGAGCTGGCCAACAAGCCAGAATGTCCTAAGATGTGTGCTCATAAGCCGATGACTATCAAGTTCAAATGGTGGGGACTCCAAAGAAAAGTAGAAAACTTCATTCAGAAGCAATAAAAAAAGGATATTTATGAACTTTCATCACTAGCATTTTTGTTGAATGGATAAGTCCATTGATCTGACAGTGGAAGGCATTAGAAGAATGGAAGATGAAACTCAGAAAGAACTAGAAACAATGCATAAGAAAGGTTCCGTCTGAGGCATGTCGGCTGTTGATGTCTAGATGAGTCCCCTGTAAGGTCAGAGACATTATCAAACTGTTTACCTAATCAAGGTCAAATGAGGGAAACAAGTGCAGCAAGTGATGAGTGAAGAAGAATCTGACTGGGAAGTGGATGTGGCTCAAGCAATTGGACTCCCGTCTACCATATAGGAGGTTCAGGATTTGATTCTCGTGGCCTCCTGGTGAAGGCAAGCTGGCCTACACGGAGAGCTGGCCCACGCAGAGTTTTTTCCCGCATGGAGACCTGGCACAGCAAGATGACACAACAAAAAGAGAAACAGAGGAGAGACAATAAGAGACACAGCAGACCAGGGAGCTGAGGTGGCACAAGAGATTGAGTGCCTCTCTCCCACTCCAGAAGGTCCCAGGATTGGTTCCCAGTGCCACCTAAAGAGAAGACAAGCAGACACAGAAAAACACACAGCAAAGGGACACAGAGAACAGACAGCAAGTGCAAAAACAATGGGGGGTGGTGGTAAATAAGTCTTTAAAAAAGAAGAAGAAGAATCTGACCTGTATCTTGCAGTGTTGACATTTCTCAGACATGTGCTTATGTCTATGTATACACATGCACAGGTTCCCAACCACTTGTGTAAATATGTATGTGCATGTATATCTGTAGCTGTATATAAAATGCATGTAGATGTACAAATAAAAGTACACAAACTTGTGGAGCAGGTGTACCCCAGTGGTTGAGCACCTGCTTCACATGTACGAGGTCCTGGTTTCAATCCCCAGTACCTCCTAAAAAAGAAGTATACAAATGTGTATAAATGTACATACAAACATACTGAAGGTATATACTGTACCTACAGCAAGAATGCAGAAGACAATATTTTCAATATATATACCTGGAACAGATTTTAATAATTATCAGAGTAAAATCATTAATGGACAAATTGACTGCAATGTAATACTAGCTGGTATGTTTCATAAATGTCAAGTCATGGATATATATATATATCTTTTTATTATCTTTCTGTTCTTTAAATCAGTCTTACAAATTTTTATTTTAGAACCATACACAAACAACTCCCACAGAAAAATTCATTCTGTTTTTTTTTTTTTTTTCATTCTGTTTTAACGTAAGCATTGAGGGCTATAAATTTCCCTCTCAGTACTGCCTTCACTGCATCCCATAGGTTCTGATATGCTGTGTTCTCATTTTCACTTGTCTCAAGATATTTATTGATTTCTCTTGCAATTTCTTCTGAACCACTTATTATCTAAGAGTGTGTTCTTTAATCACCATATGTTTGCGAACTTTCCTTTTTTCTCCTTGTTGTTGGTTTCTAGCATTATTCCATTATGATCAGAGAACATGCTTTATATAATTTCAGTCTTTTTACATTTATTGAGATTTGTTTTGTGACCCAACATGTGTTCTATCCTGGAGAACAATCCATGAGCACTTAAGAATGTATACCCTGCTGTTTTGGGGTGCAATGTTCTGTATATGTCTGTTAGGTTTAGTTCATTTATCATATTTTTCAAGCTCTCTGTTTCTTTATTGATCCTTTGCCCAGAACTTCCATCCAATGATGAGAGTGGTGTACTGAAGACTCCAACTATTATTGTAGAGGCCTTTATTTCTCCCTTCAGTTTTGCCAGTGTTTGCCTCATGTGATTTGGGGATCCTGGTTAGATGCATATACATTTATGATTGTTATTTCTTCTGGTGAATGCCTCTTTTATTAATATATAATGTCCTTTCTTGTCTCTAATAACAGCTCTGCTTTTAAAATCTATTTCATTCAATATAAGTATAGCTACTCAGCTTTTTTTGGTTAATGCATGCATGGAATAGCTTTTTCTAGCCTTTCACTTTCAACCTATTTGTATTCTTGTGTCTAAGGCAAGTCTCTTGTAGATAGTATATAGGTGGCTCATATTTCCTTATCCATTCCACCAGTCTGTGTCTTTTGATGGGGGATGGGAGAGTTTAATCCATTAACATTTAATGTTATTACTGTAAAGGCAGTTCTTCACCCATTTTTTTTTTTTTAAAGATTTTATTTATTTATTCATTTATCACCCCTTTGCTGCCTGCGCTCACTGGGCCAGCCAACCACGCCGTGCGGGCGGGCCCGCCCCCACCAGGAGGCCCCGGGAACCGAACCCAGGGCCCCCCATATGGTAAACGGGAGCCCCACTGATTGAGCCACAGCCGCCTCCCTCTTCACCCATTTTGACTTTCGGGTTTTATCTGCCATATCTTATTTTTAATACTCTTTTTATATTTTAGTCTCTTTTACTTATATAATCTTCATTTCTAGGCTCTCTTCCAAGCCTCTCTCTCCTGTCTTGTCTTTTCAGGCTGTAGCACTCCCTTTAGTATTTCCTGCAATGCCAGTCTCTTGGTTACAAACTCTCTCAGTTTCTGTTTATCTGTGAATATTCTAAACTTACCTCATTTTTGAAAGCAATCTTGCTGGATAGAAGATTCTTGACTGGCAGTTTTTCTCTTGCAGTATCTTAAATATATTATACCACTGTCTTCTTGCCTCCGTGAGAAGTGATGAGAAATCAGCACTTAATCTTATTGGGCATCCCTTGTATGTGATGAATTGCTTTTCTTTTGCTGCTCTCAGGATTCTTTCTTTATCTTTGGCATTTGACATTCTGATTAGCATGTGTCTTGGAGTTGGTCTATTCAGACTTATTTGGTTGGGAGTACATTGTGTTTCTTGGACACGGATATCCATGTCCTTCAATAGAGTTGGGAAATTTTCTACCATTATTTCCTCACACATTCCTTTTGCCCTTTTTCTCTTCTCTTTTCTGGTACACCCATGACACATGTTTTCCCATCTCTTGCCCTCATTTAGTTCCCTGAGACCCTTCATTTTTTCCATTCTTTTCTTTATCTGTTCTTTTGTATGTTTGCTTTCAGAGGCCCTGTCTTCAAGCTCACTGATCCTTCCTTCTGCCTCTTCAAATCTGGTGTTATATGTCTCCAGTGTATTTTTAATTTCATTTCTTGTGCCTTTCTTTCCCATAAGATCTGCTATTCTTCTATGTATGCTTTCAAAATTCTTCATTGTGCTCACCTAGTGTCTTCTTAATATCCTTAATCTCTTTAGCAATCTCATTGAATTTCTTAAGATTTGTTTGAATATCTATGATTAGTTGTCTCAACTCATTTATGTCATTGGGAGACTTAGTTTGTTCCTTTGACTGGGTCATATCTTCCTGTTTCTTGGTATGGATTGTAATTTTTTGTTGGTGTCTCAGCATCTGATTTACTAGATATATTTATTCTGGACTCAGTTTCTCTCTAGTCTAGGGCTTTCTGTTTGATAGGCTTTTTGCTACAGCCCCTCTTTGATACTTGGTTCAACTTAATTTAAAAGATTATAGTGGCTTGTGTTTAGCCAATCTGAATTTTTTCCAGCTATTTTCATCTGTTTCATGCCCTTTCTTCCTTGCTGGTTGTAGAGTAGGAGCTGAGGATGTCATTTGTACTGTAAGCTATGGAAGCTGAAGCTTCCTGTGTTGCCCCAGGAACCAATGAAGCTTCTCCCACCTTTCTCCCCTGCCAGGGATAGGGACAGAGCTGCAGTCATGTGCAGTAATCCAACCTGTGCAGGCCAAGACTGTCTGTAGTTGCTTAGAGAGTCTGATGAAGCTCTATGCCCCTTCCTCCCCTACCTGGAGTGGAGATGGAGCCGCAGGTGTGGGCAGAAAATGAAGCCATGTGGGTCAAAACTGACTGCAGTTGCCCAGATAGACTGATGAAGCACAGCCCTCCCCCCATTCCCCTGCCAGGGGCAGGGATGAAGCCACAGGTGTGTGCAATAATCTTGTCCATACAGGCTGAAAGTGACTGCAGTTGCCTGGAGAAGCTAAGGAAGCACTATCCATTCTCATCCCTGTCAGGGGTGGGGATGGATTCACAGGAGTGCCCAACTATCTAGATTGTCTGTGTGGTCAGAGAGTGGCTGCAGTTGCCCAGAGAGGCTGAGGAATCACTGGTCCACTCCTGACCTAGTGGGGGTGGGGATGTAGCCACAGGTTTGCCCAACAGTCTAGTCCATATGGGCTGAAAGTGGCTGCAGTTGCCAGGAAAGGTTGAGGGAGCATTGTCCCTCTGCAGGGATGGAGCCACAGGAGTGCTCAACAGTCTATTCCATGTGGGCTCAAAGCTCCTGCAGTTGCCTGGAGAGGCACTGCACTCCTTTCCTATTGGGAGTGAGGAAGTAGCTACATGGGTGCCCCAAAATCTAGACTATGCAGGCCAAAAGCAACTACAGTTTCCTAGAGAGGCTGGTGCAGGTCCCTGCCACCCAACTTCCTCCCTGCCATAGGCGGGGCTGGAGCCCAAGCTAGGGCAGCAATCTAACCTGGGTGGAAAGAAGCCAGTCCTTACTATCACTGTGATTTTCAATGAGCCCAACTTCGCCTCATGCTGGGAGCAGAGTTAATATGGAGGCTGCCAGCCTCTTTCCAACTTGGACAAGTTCAAACTTAAGCTGTTCTTAGGATTGGATTTATAGCCAGCTGAATTTACTAATCAATAGCTGAAGTCAGTGCCCGACCATCTCTTCCTCCCCCGTTTTTGGAAAATGGAGCTTCCGACTTCAGCCAGGGACGTCTTGCACCACCAGTGGGGGTTGTGCACTGGTCTCTACAGTGTCGAGTGCTCTACTCATGAATCTTCACTTCAGATGGGCAGTCTCCTCCTCCTGTTCTTCCAAGGATGTTGCAGCATGGTCTTCTGGTCTCCTGGGCCCCCCAAACAGGTGATTTAAATAGCCCTGGGTGATTACTTACTGCACTGTAGGGCAAGCTGACTCTTGGAGCTCCTTACTCTGCCACCATCTTGCCCCTCCTTAAGAAATTAATAATATTGTAGGCTGTGTAGAAAAAGTAAATGTTTAGCACTTCCATGGAGTCTTGCTTCTGAAATGACTATTTTCTGAAATTGCAGCTTGGAAACTATGCAAATGGCCTAGATTCCTCACAGCTTACGTAATAGAATATAGTGATGATATTTTACTCTCTTGAAATACACTTTAATGGGGGGGGATGCTAATTTTGAGACAGGAACAAAGATGCAGCAAGAAGCTTACCTGCCTGTGGTTATGGGGCCCTGCCAGGGGACTGTATGCCTCCACCATTTCCCTGTGCTCTTAGAATGTCCATAAAAAATGGATCCTGGATAGGCATTATAAAAATGCTTGAATGCTAGTTAGAAGCTGTTGCCCCCCCCCCCCTTTTTTTTTGATCCTTAAAAAAAGGCAACAATAGCTAGGTAAGATTTTTTTATCAGCTTTCTCTGTCATAATGCAACTTTTCTCCTGTCAGTCCTAGAGGCTTGAGAAGAATGATATTGTGGAAGCCTTCAGGTCACAAACTATATTCTTTTTTTTTTTTTTTTTTTTTTAAAGATTTTATTTATTTATTCATTTATCCCCCCCTTGCTGCTTGTGCTCGCTGGGTCAGCTAACCACGCCGTGCGGGCGGGCTTGCCTTCACCAGGAGGCCCTGGGAACCGAACCCAGGGCCTCCCATATGGTAAACGGGAGCCCTACTGATTGAGCCACAGCCGCTTCCCTACAAACTATATTCTTAAAACCCCTCGTCCTTCCTAAAACATGCCAGCCCCTGTAGTCAGATCACCATCCCTGTGCCTCATTTTTCCACATGCCTGATGTCCCCACTGCAGTGATTACAGTGACTCTGATGGGGTGTTTAGGATCACTACAGTACCTGTAGTGCCCTGTTGTCCTCAGCCACATATCCTACATCTCACATGTCCTCTATACTCAGGAGAAAGACTGATGTTTACTCTATGGGCCTTTTTTTTTTTTTTCTTTCTTAATCACTGTTTTTTTTGAACAATTTATTGAAGTATGTCATTCATACATGAACATACAAACTATAAGTGTTCGGTGAACATCGTGATCTTACAAAACAAACATGCATAACATCATACAGGGCTCCCACACATTACCCCCCTACAAACATCCTGCATTGTTGTGAAATATTTGTTAACAAATCATGAAAGAGCATTGTCAAAGTATTACTACTAACTATAATCTGAATCTTCCTCCCCTATACATTTTTTTAAGGATTTATTTATTTACTTTTATCCATTTTTACCCCCCCCCCCCCGTTTTTACTGTTTCTGTGTCCATTTGCTGGGCAACTCTCTGAGTCTGTTTCCTGCCCTCTCTTCTCATCCTTCTCCTCCTGTCTTCACTGGGATTTGATCTTCGGGACCTCCGATGTGGGAGAGGCATCCTACTACCATCTACACCACCTTAGTTCCTGGTTTTTCAGTGCATGTCGTCTTGGCTCTCCCTTGTGTCACTCTCCTGTTACACTATCATTTTGCTGCGTAGCTTGCGGGGCCTGGTGGCACACCCGTGTGCAGGGCCTGGCAGCGTACCCACTTGCAGGGCTGGCAGCATACCCACACACGGGGCCTGGCGGCTCACCCACTCACGGACCCTGGCGGTGTACCCACACACAGGGCCTGTCGGCTCACCCACTTGCGGGGCCTGGTGGCTTACCCGCACATGGGGCCTGGTGGCTCACCCGTGGATGGGGCCTGGCAGCTCACCCGCACACAGGGCCTAGCGGCTCACCCGCTCGCGGGGCCTGGCGGCGTACCTATGCACAGGGGCCTGGTGGCCCACGCACCTTCTATATTTTTCTTTTTTTAATTTTTACCGAGAGGTCCTAGGGGTCAAACCCAGGTCCCTCCATATGGGAGACAGACGTCCAACCACCCAAGTCACATCCGTCTCCCTGCTATATCTCTTAAGGTTGACCAAAGATACCCAAAGTTACAGTCTTTTCCCATACAGGATGGTCATATAATAAATCAGGCTTAGTTTTATCACCAGCATTCTAAAAACCAGACCTAGGGAGAAAAACTATGTCTGGGGACACATGCATGATTTCTAATATAGCGAATGTTTAGCCTACCCTGATTATCACAAAATCAGGGCAGCAAGAATATTCACATTAAGGGCACTTTTTTAAGATAGGTTTCATCAAAGCTTAATCATTGTCTGCAAAGTGTTTGGTAGGAGGAGGTTTATTGCTAATTTTGTGAAATAAAGAATCTAGTCCTCTTCTTTTAATGAACTTAACTCTTGCTGGCATCTGTAGCATCATTGGGAGCCTACAGTGCACATGGAAACAAGAGCCTAGAGCATGGATTTTACTGTTTTTTCTAACAACTGTGGAGATTTGAGGGAATATGCAGTGAATGTAAAACACCTAGTTTACTTGGCAGTCTCTTGTGTAAATTACAGTAAACAAAGTAAATGAACTTTGATCACAAAAAATAAATTTGATCACAAAATTCCCCCAAAAAATCAATAGTGCTTCTTTACACTAGAAATGAACAATTTGAAGAAGAAATCAGGAAAAAATTCCATTTACAATAGCAACTAAGAGAATCAAATATCTAGGAATAAATCTAACCAAGGATGTAAAGAACTCATACACAGAAAATTACAGAACATTGTTAAAAGAAATCAAAGAACACCTAAATAAATGGAAGGCCATTCCACATTCATGGACTGAAAGACTAAATATTAAGGTATCAATTCTACCCAAAGTGATTTACAGATTCAATGCAAACTTGATAAAAATTACAACAGCCTTCTTTGAAAAAATGGAAAAGCTAATCATCAAATTTATATGGAAGGGTAAGGGGCTCCAAATAGCCAAAGCCATCTTGAAAAAGAAGAAATTGGAAGACCCACACTTCCCAATCTTAAAATTTATTACAAAGCCACAGTAATCAAAACAGAATGGTACTGGCACAAGAACAGACATATAGAACAATGGAATCAAATTGAGAGTCCAGAAATCAGCCCTCACATTTATTGCCAACTGATTTTTGATACAGGTGCCAAATCCACTCTATTGAGTAATTCAAAAAATGTTGTTGAGAAAACTAGATGTCCATATGCAAAAGAAGAAGGTGCACCCCTACCTCACACTATATACAAATACCAACTCAAAATGGATCAAGGACATAAATATAAGAAGCAGAACTATAAAACTCCTAGAGGAAAATAGGGAAGCATCTTCAGGACCTTATGTTAGGCAATGATTTCTTAGACTTTATATCCAAAGCACAAGCAACAAAAGAAAAAATAGATAAATTGGACCTAACCAAAATTTAAAACTTTTATGCATCAAAGAACTTTATCATGAAAGTAAAAAGACAATGGGAAACTTCAAGGAAGATGGCAGTCTAGAAAGACACGGGACTCTCCTCTCCCAGAAAAATAGCTAGAAGACAGGCAGAAATGGTCTGAAAAAAAAAATGTTCTAAGGTTTAGGATACCAGGGGAAGGCTGGACACCACCCAGAAGAGAGAAGGGCACAGGAAAAGAATCTCAACAGCAAAACTGTAAGTTAAAGCTGCAGCTGCAGCTGCCCGTGCCTTCCCCCATCCTATAGACAATTTTGAATTCTCAGGCCAGTGGCTATAGACAAAGGGGGCCTCAGGGATCCACCTCCCCAGGAAATGGGAGAGAGAGGGACACAGCCTAAGGCTGACTCAGCTTTTGACCCACAAATTTGGTCTGCTGGGTCCCACGAGCCCTTTCAGGCTGATTGGGGCCACACCATTGTTTGCCTTGGGATCCAGCACGGGACTAAAGAGATCTGACACTCTCAATCATCCCTCTCTACTGACCGGGACTGGTTGTTGAGGACACAAAGGGGAGTGGAATTACGTCCTACTCGGGAAAAGAAAGGGGGCTGCCAGCAAAGGTTGGAGAACTGCCTCGGAAAGTTTGAATTACGAAGCTCTTAGCCTCCAGGCAGGAACCTCTGCCTGATCTGGTCCATGTTGTAGCAAAGAAACTCTGACCAGGCATTGAACTGAGATGGTGGCCAAATATCACCATCTGCTGGAAGACTCTAGAAATGCGCACGAGGAAATTAAAGGTAAATAAGTAAGAAAGGCTTTTTCCAGCCTTTACAGCCTCCCTCCCCAAGGCCCTCAGAAGCTGGTCTACAAACCATTACTGGGTCCAGGGCCCAGATTTGAGCAACTAACAGGGACAATCCTAAAGACCCAGAACAGATTGAACCAAGAATCAAAAAACAGAAGTAACACACAGCCTCTTGCCACTAAAACCCTATGAAAGAGAGAGAAATTAAGCATCTGAGTAAACTCACTCCTCTAATCAGATGCCTAGACAGCAGCAAAAAATTACAAGCCATACTAAGAAAATGGAAGAAATGGCCCAAGAAAAGGAATATATCAAAGCCCCAGAAGTGACACAGGATTTGAGACAACTAATCAATGAGATGCACAAAATTTCCAAAATCAAATAAGTGAGTTAAAAGACAATATGGCTAAAGAAATAAAGGACATCAGGAAGACACTGAGCAAACACAAAAAAAGAATTTGAAAACCTGAATGAAAAAGTTACAGAGCTCATGGGAATGAAAGATATGATAAGTGAGATAAAGAACACATTAGAGGCATACAACAGCAGACTCCAAATGACAGAAGAAAGAATAAGTGATACAGAAGACAGAACAGCTGAAATCGAAGAGAGAAAAGAATGGAAAAAATTGAGCAGGAGCTCAGGGAGTTGAATGACAACTGAAACACAACAACATAGGAGCTCCAGAAGGAGAAGAAAAGGGAAAAGGGGCTTAAAGAATATTTGAGGAAATAAAAGCTGAAAATTCCCCAACTCTCACGAAAGAAATGAACTTACATGTCCAAG
The DNA here is from genome assembly GCA_026826555.1 of Tolypeutes matacus. Taxonomy (NCBI): domain Eukaryota; kingdom Metazoa; phylum Chordata; class Mammalia; order Cingulata; family Chlamyphoridae; genus Tolypeutes; species Tolypeutes matacus. The sequence continues at coordinate 456,993 of JAKSZT010054141.1, forward strand.
TGCAGCATACCCCAAGGAGAAAACCAAATAGAGCTACTCCAAGACACATACTACTCAGAATGTCAAATGTATTAGTCAGGGTTCTCTCGGGAAACAGAATCAGCAGTAGATATCTGTGAATAATATGGAACTCTAAAAGAGTCTCTCACGTGACCATGGGGACGCACAAGTCCAGGTTCCTCAGGCAAGCTGCAAACCAGGGGCTCCGATGAAAGGTCGTTGATGAGTCTCTGGGAGAAGTTGCCTGTCCAACGACGAGCTGGGAAATTCTCTCTGAATGTTGAAATCACTTCCACTTTTAAGTCATTCAACTGATTGGATAAAAGCACCACTCATTGATAATGTAATCTCCCTGATTGATGCAGATGTAATCAGCCATCCACGCAGTAAACTCACTGGTGATTGAAGTCCATAAATGCTCTTGTATTACAATTAGCCCAGTGCTTGCTGGAACAAACACCTGGACACAACTACTTAGCCGAGTTGACACATTAGCCTAACCATCACATCAAACATCAAAGATAAAGAGAAAATTCTGAGAGCTGCAAGGAAGAAGAAAACCATCACACCCAGTCAGACTTAGTGCCGATTTCTCATCAGAAACCATGGAGTCAAGAAGACAGTGGTATGATGCAATTAGGATACTGAAAGAGAAAAACTTCCAGCCAAGAATTCTGTATCTAGCAAAATTGTCCTTCAAATATGAAGGAGTTTAAAACATTCACAAACAAACAGAAACCAAGAGAGTTCATAAAAAAAGAATCTACCTTTGCAGGAAATATTAAAGGAAGCCCTACAGCCTGAGAGAAAAAGACAGGAGAGAGAGGCTTGGAGGAGAGTATAGAAGAAAGAATAACAGAAAGGGTAACCAAAAGAGTAAAAAGAAGACAAAAATAAGGTATGACATATGAAAACAAAAGAATTAAAATGATGGGAGTAAATAATGCATTTACAGTAATATCATTGAATGTGAATGGATTAAACTCCCCAATCAAAAATATAGGCTGACAGAATGGATAAAAAACATAAGCCATCCATAGGCTGCTTGCAAGAGACTCACCTTAGAACCAGGGACACAAACTGGCTAAAAGTGAAAGGTTGGAAAAAGATACTCCATGCAAATAGTAACCAAAAAAAAAAAAGAGCAGGGTAGCTATACACTATCAGACAAAACAGGTTAAATGCAAAAAAGTGATAGGAGATACGGAAGGCCATTATATATTAATAAAAGGGACAATCCATCAGGAAGAAATAACAGTCATAAATATCTATGTACCTAATGAGGGTGCCCCAAAATACATGAGGCAAACTCTGGCAAAACTAAAGAGAGAAATAGACATCTCTACAATAATAGTTGGAGACTTCAACATACTATTCACGTCATTAGATAGAACAACTAGACAGAAGATCAACAAAGAAACAGAGGACTTGAACAATATGATAAAGGAGCTAGACCTAACAGACATATACAGAATGTTGCACCCAAATTCAGCATATTATACATTCTTCTCAAGTGTCCACGATCTTTCTCCAGGATAGACCACATGTTAGGTCACAATGCAACTCTTAATAAATATAAAATGATTGAAATTATACAAAGCACTTTCTCAGATCATAATGAAATGAAACTGGAAATCAATAATAGGAACGAGGTAAATTTGCAAACATGTGGAAGATAAACAAGACTCCTAAATAATCAGCGAGTAAAAGAAGAAATTGCAAGTGAAATCAGTAAATATATCGAGATGAATGAAAACAAGAACACAACTTAGCAAAACTTATGGGATAGAGCAAAGGCAGTGCTGAGAGGAGAATTTATAGCCCAAGATGCCTATATTTAAAAAAAAGAAAAAGCTAAAACCAAAGATCTAACTGAACAACTGGAGAAACTAGAAAAAGAACAGCAAGCCATTCCCAAAGCAAGCAGAAGGAAAGAAATAATAAAGATAAGAGCAGAAATAAATGAAATTGAGAACAAAAAAACAACAGAGAAAATCAATAAAACCAAAAGCTGGTTCTTTGAGAAGATCAATAAAATTGACAAACGCTTAGCTAGACTAACAAAGAAAAAAAGAGAGAAGATGCAAATAAATAAAATCAGAAATGAAAGGGGTGAAGTTACAACTGACCCCACAGAAATAAAAAGGATCATTAGAGGGTATTATGAGAAACTGTATGCCAACAAACTAGACAACCTAGATGAAATGGACAAATTCCTAGAAATGGGGAAGCGGCTGTGGCTCAATCAGTGGGGCGCCCGTTTACCATGTGGGGGGCCCCGGGTTCGGTTCCCGGGGCCTCCTGGTGGGGGCGGGCCCACCCGCACAGCGTGGTTGGCTGACCCAGCGAGCACGGGCAGCAAGGGGGGGATAAATGAATAAATAAATAAAATCTTAAAAAAAAAAAAAAATTCCTAGAAATGCACAAACAACCTACACCGACGCTATAAGAAATACAAGAACTTAACAAACCAATCACATTTAAAGAGATTGAGAGTCCAGAAAAAGACCTTGTGGTAGGTGGTGGTTTCTTGGACTTTACACCCAAAGCACATACAACAAAAGAAAAAAATAGATTAATGGGACCTCCTCAAAATCAAACACTTTTGCACCTCACAGGACTTTGTCAAAAGGGTGAAAAGGCAGCCAACTCAATGGGAGAAAATATTTGGAAATAACATATCCAATAAGGGTTTAACATCCATGATATATAAAGATATGCCACAACTCAACAATAAAAAGTCAGTCGACCCAATTAAAAAATGGTCAAAAGACTTGAATAAACATTTTTCCAAAGAAATACAAATGGCAAAAAAAAAAAAAAAAAAACATGAAAAAGTGTTCATCATCACTAGAGATTAGGGAAATGCAAATCAAAACTACAGTGAGATATCATTTCACACCTATCAGAATAACCATTATTAAAAGGACAGAGAACTACAAGTGTTGGAGAGGATGTGGAAAGATAGGAACACTAATTCACTGTTGGTGGGAATGTAGAGTGGTACAGCCACCGTGGAGGACTGTTTGGCAGTTCCTGAGGAAGGTGAATATAGACTTGCCACGTGACCTGGCAATACACTACTGGGTATATATTCAGAAGAACTGAGAGCAGTGACATGAACAGATCTGCACACTGATATTCATAGCAACATTATTCACAATTGTCAAAGGATGTAAACAACCCAGTTGTCCAATGGATAAACAAACTGTGGTACATATATGCAGCTATAAGAAGAAATGAAATTGTGAGGCATATGACAACATGGATGAACCTGGAGGACATTATGTGGAGTGAAGCAAGCCAGGCACAAATGGACAAATATTGTATGATTGTGCTATTATGAACTAAATATATTGTGTAATCCTATGGAGTTATTAACTTGAATTTGGGTCACCAAAAAATAGAATGAGATTAGAGAATGGAAAGTTGAGGGTTAACTTGTGCAGAATTGGTAAAAAAAAAAAAAAAAAAAAAAAAAAAAAAAAAAAAAGTGTTAATCTTTGGAAATTAATAGAAAAGTTGAAAGCACATCATAGTGTTTGTATGTAGCAGTGCTATTATATGGGTATGACAGTGGTTGAAAGGCAAAGTCTAAGGTCATGTATCTTACTAAAAGAAAAGCTAAAAAATGTAATATGGGACTGTATAGACTATTGAAACCTCATGTGACACTTGGTTCCTCTTATTCTATGTCCTTGTAGTTGTCTGTATTCCCTTGAAAAAATATTAGGACTAAAGAAAAGGGAAAAGAGAAGAAGAGATAAAAGAATAATAGTAATAATATTTTAAAAGTTAAAAGAGGCACTATACAAGAGCCAGGAAAATGAATAAGTAATACAGGTTTAAAAATCATTAAAAAAACAAAGGAATAAAAATTAAAAAGTTAGAACAGAAAAAAATGAATCAAGGAAAAAATAGAATAAAAATAGAATAAATTAAAAGGCCAGAAATATGAAAAGAGAAGAGAAAGAGAAAGAAAAAATGAAGACCAAACAAGAAAAGGTGGAATGAAAGAAAAGCAATAAAAAGCAGAAGATGGGGAGGCGGCAAGATGGCGTTGGTGTAGGAGGGCACACACTGCAAGCTCCCAGAGCAAGGCGGATTGGGGACGGGGTCCTGCCCGGGGGTCTGTGCTGTGCACGCGTGGAGTGATAAGCTTGGGACATCTATCTGCGCGGATCGGCGGCGTGGACCGAACGGTGGAGATTCGTGAGTTTTGAGGCTGCCGGTGGAGGTTGGCACAGGCGGTTGAGCCCCGCGGTTACGGAAATAAAAAATAAAACGGCCATTTGGAGCCGCGGGCGGGGGCGAAAAAGTTTTATTTTCTGGGGAGCTGGCTGCCTGGCGCCCCTTGGACCTTGTGTGAACAGAGCAAACAAGCTAGTCAGCACCCGGTGAACCGGAGGGGGGATTTTGGTCGGGGAACGCAGCTGATTTCCCTAGCCACCCAGGGATAAGACCCGGGCCGCTGCGGAGCCAGGAGGAAGGGACACTTCCCAAAGAAGGGAGGGTTCGGTTGGAAGACAGGGATGGGTATTTTATATTTTTAGACATTGATCTGGCTGCCTGCACCGCCCCATAGCTTTGGGGAGCAGATAAGCCGAACTGAAGCAGCACCAGGCTGAGAGCAGACGCGAATCTGCACTCAAACTGATTTACTGAGCAGCCCGGTGAAGCTCGAGCTGGGCGCCAGAAGGGGCGGAATCCGCCGTCTTTAGCACTCTTCACTGACTAACATGAGAGTTTCAGCTAACCTGGGGAGTCCGGAAAGTGGAACGTGCTTGATTAATTTCCACGGGCCCAGCTAGGGTCCCTTCCGTAAGGGGGTTGGTCTAGAAGAGGAATTATTTTGGGTCCTGTATTTGGCTAAAAAAAAAAAAAAAAAAAAAAAAGTGAGGTCACCTCAACAATTGAAAAATAAATTCTTTTTAATTTAGTTTAATAGCTAAACGCTGCTTCAGGACCTGCATATAGAACCCTGTGGGGAAATTCATTGATAAACACAAGTAGGCAGGAAGGATCCACGTGGACCCTAGGGGAATCATTGACCCCCCTTAGCTCTGTTTGACTGCTTGCCTGTGTGGATCATTGGTTTCTCTCTGTTACTTTCTGGTCTATTGCTATTATTCCCATTTTCCTCCCCCCTTCCTTTTTCCTTCTATTTTTTTTTTAAATAGGTGCTGCCAGCTGGTCGCTTATTTGCTGGGCTTCTTATTCAGTAATTTCCCACTCGCTGTATATATTGATTCTGTATTACAAACTATCGCTTATCCTTCCTGCATGTTTCTGCCTTCTGTTTTCTGTTGTGGCTCTTAGAGACAACATTTTTTCATAGGTCCACAACTTAAGGGTGTCAATTTATATCCCATCTATTTTGTTTCCTTCTTCTTTTTTCTTTTCTTTTTTTTTTTTTATTAGTATTAACTTTTTCCTTTCAGACCTTTCTCTACTATTTCTCTACCTCCTCATAATTCTAGCCTTCTAAATCACTATATATATATATTCCTCCATTTGTTTTCCCAGTCCATTATAGGAACTCCATATTTTTTCCTAGTACTCTACACTGCCTACACAAGTTAAATATTCATCTCATTAAGTCTCATTTTGCCCCTCTTCTAACTTTTATCAACATTTCTATTATCCTTCTGCCTTCCTTACATCTTTTGATTCCTCTGGCCCTAACCTTTTGCCTTCAAGGGAACATAGAAAGAAGTAAGGAAATAAAATAAGAAGAAAAACTGCCAAAGAGAAAACTTAACTCACACGCAGAACCAACAGCTAAATAAAATTCTAGAGCATAGAGAAAAGCTAATCAACTGAACAAACCCATCAAGATAATATGATGACCAGAGGGCAACAGAAAAATACAAATGACTCTGAAAAACTGGAAAACATGGACCAGTCCAGTGCACAAAATAAAAACCAGGAAGCAATGCAGTACATCGAACAACTAATCAAAGCTATCCAAACAAATATCATGGACCAACTTAAAGAACTGAAGGAAGAGATTAAGGATATAAAGAAGACACTGGGAGAACATACTGAAAAAATAGCTCACACACCTAAAAAGGTAATGGATATGATGGCGAACAAAGACACAAGTCAAGAAATGAAAAAGACGCTGGACTCACATGGCAGCAGAATTGAACAGGCAGAGGAAAGAATTAGTGATATGGAAGACAATACAGTTGAAATCAAAGAGATTGTAGAAAAGATAGACAAAAAGATAGAAAAAATCCAGTATGGTCTCAGGGAATTAACCGATAATGCAAGACGCACACACATACGCATTATGGGCATCCCAGAAGGAGAAGAGAAGGGAAAGGGAACA
>JAKSZT010054141.1:468326-505932 GCA_026826555.1 Tolypeutes matacus
GGCAACGAGGGATTAATACCAAGTGCCAACTGACAGCTTTGCGCAGTGGCAGTATCGTAGGCAATGAGGTTTATCCGAGGCACAATTATTGCTAATTGAAAACTTTTCCCAAGTGCCAACTGGCAACACAACTGGAAAAAGACCTTGAATAAAAGGGGGAAACGGTAAAGACAAATGAGTTCAAGTGGCTAAGAGACTTCAAAGAGAGTCGGGAGGTCATCCCAGAGGTAACTCTTACGCACACCTCAGTAGGAGCTCATAGAACATCTAAGTGCCTATCACCCCACTCAGTGGGGTTCCTGAGAGCTCCGGAGACACCCTGGTCCTATATAAGGGGGGATAGCCCCAGAGACTGATGCCTTATCTGTGCTCCTGAGAGTGACAGAATTAGACTCAAATAAGTCCTCCCTGCACATGGTTCACCAGTCCCTTCTATTCAAACCTACATGTGATGCTGGAGTTTCTTAGGTATACTTCCAGAGACTGGAGCCTCCCACCTACCTATGTGCCAGGTGTTCATGAAATCTAGGTGGAGCTGCAATTCCTACCCTACAGCTCAATGGACTCATCCAAGTCACCTGGTGAGGAGACAACGATGGGAAATGGCCATCCCAGGGAATGGAGAGGGCCTGCATCTGCAGGCAGGATCATCCCACCCACCATATCCATGGGATATAAGCCCTCTCTCACTTGGAGTTGGAGTGGACATCACCATCCCAGTCGCCTCTGGTTTGGGGGAAGAACTATGGACTAGAGTGGACTTGATGGTATTCTCTTGCTCACATATGGTGATTCTTGCAATGCAAGAAATTATAACAATGAGGTGGAGCCAGTGGCCACTTGACAGTTTTTGGGTAGGGAGGGGATGAGCAGTTGAAATACAGGGGCTTCTTTGGGAGTTGGAGGTTGTCCTGAGTACTGTTGTGGCAATGGATGTAGGCCATTTTAAATCAGCACACACCACTCAGAACTGAGTGGGAGAGAGTGTGGTCTACAGTGTGAACTGTGGTCTATGGTTGGTGGCAAGGCTCCAGGATGTGTAAGTTCATTGAGGTTGGTGGGCCACACTGTGGGAGATGTTTGTGTGGGGTGTGGTGGGAGGTGTGGGAGGTGGGCAACATGGGAATCCCAGTGGGTTCCATGTAATATTTTAGGTAATCTAAGCACCTCTTAAAATATATGTATATATATATATATATAAATAACATTTTTGTAGGCAAAAAAAAAAATAAAAAATAAAAGAAAGCAGAAGATGGAAAAATGAAGGAAAAAAAGAAAGTAGAAAAAGTAACTAAAAGAAATACAAGAACTTAACAAACCAATCACATTTAAAGAGACTGAATAAGTCATCAAAAACCTCCCAACAAAGAAAAGTCCAGGACCACATGGATTCACCAGTGAATTCTACCAAGAATTTCAAGAAGAATTAACACCCATCCTGTTTAAACTCTTCCAAAAAATTGAAGCGAAGGGGAAATTACCCAACACATTTTATGGAGCCAACATCACCCTAATACCAAAGCCAGATAAAGATAACACAAGAAAAGAAAATTACAAACCAATCTGTCTAATGAACATAGATGCAAAAATTCTCAACAAAATATTTGCAAATAGAATCCAACAGTATATCAAAAGACTTATACATCATGACCAAGTGGGATTTATTCCTGGTATGCAAGGCTGGTTCAACATAAGAAAATCAATTAATGTAATACCCCACATTAACAATTTAAAGGGAAAAAATACATGATTATCTTGATTGGTGCAGAAAAGGCATTCAACAAAATCCAACATCCTTTCTTGATAAAAACACTTTGAAAGATAGGAATGGAAGGGAAATTCCTCAATATCATAAAGGACATATATGAAAAACTCACAGGCAGCATTGTACTCAATGGGGAAAGTTTGAAAGCTTTCCCTCTAAGATCAGGAAGAAGACAAGGATGCCCACTGTGACCACTATTATTCAACATTGTGCTAAAAGTTCTAGCTAGAGTAATTTACAAGAAAAAATAAATAAAAGGCTTCCAAATAGGAAAAGAAGTAAAACTCTATTTGCGGATGACATGATACTATATTTAGAAAATTCTGAAATGTCTACAACAAAGCTACTTGAGCTAATAAATGAGTTCAGCAAAGTAGCTGGGTACAAGATCAACATGCAAAAATCAATAGTGTTTCTGTAAACAAGTATTGAACAACCTGAAGAGGAAATGAGGGAAAAAATTCCATTTACAATAGCAACAAAAAGACTCAGATACCTGGTAATCAATTTAACCAAAGAAGTACAGGACCTATATGCAGAAAACTACAAAACAATGCTAAAAGAAATAAAAAAGACCTGAACAAATGAAAAGACATTCCCTGTTCATGGATTGGAAGACTAAATATTGTTAAGATGTCAATCCTTCAAAACTTATTTATAGATTCAATGCAATACCAATCAAAATTCCAACAGCCTACTTTACAGAAATAGAAAAGGCAATTACTAAATTTATTTGAATGGGAAAGTGCACCCGAATAGCCAAAAGCATTCTAAAGAAGAAGAGCGGTGTGGGAGGACTTTCACTTCCTGACCTTGAAACATATTACAAAGCTACAGTGGTCAAAACAGCATGGTATTGGCATAATGATAGACACATCGATCAGTGGAATAGAATTCAGAGTCGCTAAATAAACCCTCACTTCCTTGGCCAACTGGTTTTTGACAACCCTACCAAGTCCATGTTGACGGGACAAAACAGTCTTTTCAACAAATAATGCTGGGAGAACTGGATACCCAAAAGAATGAAAGAGGACACCTATCTCACTCCCTATACAAGAATCAACTCAAGGGGGTCGGATGTGGCTCAACTGGTTGGGCGTCCGTCTCCCATATGGAGGGACCCGGGTTCGATCCCCGGGACCTCCTGGTAAAAGAAAAAAAAAAAAAAAAAATCAACTCAAAATGGACAAAGACCTAAATATAAAAGACAGAACCATGAAACTACTAGAAGAAAATGTGGGGAAATATCTTGAAAATCTTGTGCTAGGTGGTGTTTTCTTAGACCTTACACCCAAAGCACAAGCAGCAAGGACAAAAAATAGATAAATGAGACCTCCTCAAAATTCAACAGTTTTGAACCTCAAAGGACTTTGTCAAAAGGGTGAAAAGGCAGCCAACTCAGTGGGAGAAAATATTTGGAATCACATGTATGATAAGGGTTTAATATTCATGATATATAAAGAGATGCTACAACTCAACAATAAAAAGACAAACTACTCAATTAAAAATGGGCAAAAGACTTGAAAAGACAATTGTCCAAAGAAGAAATACAAATGGTAAAGAAACACATGAAAAAAATGTTCAACATCACTGACGATTAGAGAAATGCAAATCATAACTACAATGAGATATTTCATACCTATTAGACTGGCTGCTATTAAAAAGTTGGAAAACTGTAAAGGTTGGAGAGGATGTGGAGAGATAGGAACAGTTCTTCACTGTTGGTGGGAATGTAGAATGGTACAACCACTGTGGAGGACTGTTTGGCAGTTGCTAAGGAAGTTGAATATAGACTTGCCATGTGACCCGGCAATACCATTCCTAGGTATATACCCAGAAGAACTGAGAGCAGAGACAGGAAGAGACATCTGCCCACCGACGTTCATAGCAGCATTATTCACGATTGCCAAAAGTTGGAAACAGCCCAGGTGTTCTTCAACCAATGAATGGATAAATAGACTGTGGTATATACAAACAATGGAGTATTATGCAGCTGTAAGAAGAAATGAAGTCGTGAGGCATATGACAACATGGATGAACTTGGAGGGCATTATATTGAGTGAAGCAAGCCAGACACAAAAGGATAAATATTGTATGATTGTGCTATTATGAATTAACTATATTGTGTAAACTCATGGAGTTAATAATTAGAATATAGGTCACCAGAAAATAGAAGGAGGGTAGAGAATGGAAAGCTAAGGGTTAATCTGTGCAGAATTGGTTTTTTTTTTTTTTTTTTTTTTTTTTTTCAAGACAACTATCATATTTTATTGTTCTACCAACATTCAAGGGTCAGGCTAGAGTCATGTGAACATCCACTAAGTTCTTAGATATCAATGTCTTAGATATTTTATATACCACAAATAAAGTTGCAGTAAATCCTCATTTAAGTGGAATATGAAAGAACTATAACTTTGAAGGCACTTTACATTTTTTGAAAAGCTTTTTCTTCTTCTTTTTCTCTCTTGGTATAAATTTTTTTTCCTAAACATCGTAATTCTTTCTGCTAGGTTGTCTTTCTTTGGTCATTGAAGGGACTGGGTGCATTGGGTTCTTTATTCTGAAGAGGAGTGATTTCTAGGCAGGACCACTGATGTAGAGGGAGATTAGCCTGGAAGTGTTTGAATTACAGGACCTGTTTTGCTACAACCATGTTTCTGATTGAAACCCTGATATCAAATCATTTGTTTTGTGATATGCCTCTTTCTCCTAAAAGCTAGGTAATCAATAGAATCCAGTATAAACAAACTATCAAAAAAACAGGTGAGGATAAAAGAGAGATTTCAATTATTCAGTGTCCTTAGTTTTCCAGTGAGGGATACGGAAGTGTACACCAGGGCCTCTCCCCACAAAGAGTTTACAATCTGGGTAGAGAACAAGAAAGACACCATTAACATAGACAAATGATTCCAGGAGATCATGTACATGAATGTTTTGCAAAGTCCTAGTTCTTATACAAATGTAAAATCACTGGTGTTTCCATGGTAAATAATTTTGGTTATATTTGAAAAGACTCTGAGAAATAAGAAATGCTGTTACTGGACAAAACTGGTGGTGCATCTAACTATATAGACACTTTCCAGGAGCACCAAAGGAAATTATAGGGAGAGCAGAGGTAACTATCAGATAATTTTTAAATCTATACACTTATCCAAAGCTTGAACATACCATGGGGAGTCCTAGGGATCCCAGTAATAGCGAATGGGATAACTATAAATCTGTAACATTCACAGGCTTATTACACATCCACTCAGAATTCTTCAAGTGGAGATATATGAGAAGCTAATAATTGCATGTCTGATTTCCTCTCTCTTTGCCTTTTCCTCTCACCTTTAAACACATGTATCATGTGACACAGAGAAGTAGTTGGGAAGTGTTAAACTCTGTAAGACAAAATCAGAATTAAAGACAAATGTTTACCCAACCACGTTCAAACAAGCTACTGAATGAGACTTTTTGGTTCAGAGAGTCAAATTTTCTGCATTCCTGAGACATTACATTTAGTTTCTCATCTAGTGAATATTTTCACATTGTATTTTGCTGCTACAATCTAAGTGGGTGTATATTTTTTAGTTGATTTATCACTAAAAAATTTGAGTTAGGAAACTGAAAGAAAACAATATATATTGATGTATTAAAAAAAAAAATCAGTTCACAGAAAAAGGAGCCAGGTGTCAGTTTCCAATGGGGGGAACATTCTCATGGAGGTACTGTAGGGCTAAGTCTGTCCACTTCATTTCTTGTTCTTTAACAGATTCTGTGGTGCCACCATTGTCCTGTTCGGGTTCAGGAAGCTCATTCAGTGGTATTGCAACATCCTCATAGGGCAGCTTGTCTTCTCGCCAAGCATCATCAATCAAATCCAAAATCCTTCCATCTCTCTGTATTTCACTGTCCATTCTCCTGCAGTTCTAATCTTGTCAGATCGGCACCCGGCTCGCTTCAGCACCTGTTTCCGCCGAGCCACTCCTTTTGCAGCCCACTCTTCTCGCAGCTTCCCGGATCCAGAATTGGTTTTAAAAGGTTGTTTTTAAATCTTTGGAAATGAATAGAAACAGTTAAAGTATATCATGGTGTTTGTAACTAGCAGTACTATTGTATGGGTACGACAGTGGTTGGAAGGGAAAGTCTAAGGTCATGTATATATTACTAGAAGGAAAGCTAAAAACTGTAACACCTCATGTAAAGCACGAATATGGGTGATATTACATATATGACTGTTTTTTACAAAATATAAATACAAATATACTAAAGAGAAGGAAAAAGAATAGTAGCTATGTACGGCAGGGGAAGGATAGACTGAAAGGTGATGAGTTTTGGTTGTTTGATTTTTGTTATTATTGTTATTGGAATAATGAAAGTGTTCTAAGAATGATTGAAGTGATGAATGCATAAATATGTTATTGCACTGAATAGCACTGATTGTACACTTTGGATGGATAGTTGCTTTATTCATATGTATCAATAAAATTGGTTTCTTAAGGAAAAAAAACTACTTTTAAAAAATAAACAAATGCAAGAGTAGCCAGAAATAGCAGCTGTTTATAGCAGGAGAAGCATAGAGAGATTGAGAGGTGATAAATTTTTTAGTCTGCTTTTTTGTTTATTATTATTTTTATTATTGAAATAGTAAAACTGCTCTAATAATGATTGATAGGATGAATGCACAACACTGTGATTATACCAAATACCATTGGATTGTACACTGTGGATGGATTGTATGCTTTGTTAATATGTGTCAATAAAATTGATTTGTCTTTTTTTAAAAAATAGGCAAAGGACTTGAATAGACATTTGTCCAAAGAATAATACAAATGGCAAAAGACCACATGAAAAATGTTCAACATCACTAGCGATTAGGGAAATGCAAATCAAAGCTACAATGAGATGTCATTTCACATCTATTAGAATAGCCATTATTAAAAAGACAGAGAACTACAAGTGTTAAAGAGGATGTGGAAAAGATAGGAACACTTCTTCACTGTTGGTGGGAATGCAGGATGGTATAACCACTGTGGAGGACTGTTTGGCAGTTCCTAAGGAAGTTGAATATAGACTTGCCACGTGACCCAGCAATACCACTACTGGATATATACCCAGAAGAACTGAGAGCAGTGACACGAACAGACATCTGCACACCGATATTCATAGCAACATTATTCACGATTGCCAAAAGTTGGAAACAACCCAGGTGTCCATCAACAGATGAATAGATAAACAAACTGTGGTATATACACACGATGGAATATTGTGCAGCTGTAAGAAGAAATGAAGCCATAAAGCATATGGCAACATGGATGAACCTGGCGGACATTATGTTGAGTGAAGCAAGCCAGGCACAACAAATATTGTATGAGTGCCCTATTAGGAACTAAATATATTGTGTAATCTCATGGAGTTAATAACTTGAATGTGAGTCACCAAAAAATAGAATGAAGTTAGAGAATGGAAAGCCAAAGGCTAACTTGGTGCAGAACCAGTAAAAAAGGATGTGTGTTAATCTTTGGAAATGAATAGAACAGTTGAAAGCACAACATAATGTTTGTAACTAGCAGAGCTGTTATATGCATATGACAGTGGTTGAAAAGGAAAGTCTAACATTATGTATATTACTAAAAGAAAAGCTAAAAATGTAACATGGGACTATATAGCATAGTAAACCTCATGTGAAACATGAATATGGGTAATATTGCATATGTAAGACTGTTTTCTCTTTGAAACTGAACAAATGTTTGTTAATGTTACAAGATGTTAATATCAGACAAAAAAAACATTATGCTAAATGAAAGAAACCAGACACAAAGTTCTTCATATTTTATTATTTCATTTATATAAAATGTAAATATAAATCAATTTATAAATATGAAATTAGATTAGTGGTTATGTAGGGCTGGGGAAGGATAGAAGGATTGAGAGGTGACTGCTAAGTGGTATGGAGTTTTTCTTTTTTGGAGTAATGGAATTGTTCTAAAAATTTTTGTGGTGATGAATGCATAACACTGTGATTATACTAAAAGCCATTGGATTATACTTTTTTTTTTTTTTAAGATTTTATTTATTTATTCATTTATCCCCCCCTTGCTGCTTGTGCTCGCTGGGTCAGCTAACCACGCTGTGCGGGCGGGCTTGCCCCCACCAGGAGGCCCCGGGAACTGAACCCGGGGCCTCCCATATGGTAAACGAGAGCCCTACTGATTGAGCCACAGCCGCTTCCCGGATTATACATTTTGCATCAATTGTACGGTATGCGAATATATCTCAATAAAACTGCTTTTTTAAAAAAAGACAATGGGAGAAATATTCAGAAACCACATAGGCAATAAGGGTTTAATATCCAGAATATATAAAGAAATCCTACAACTCAACAACAAAAGACAAATAACCCAATTAAAAAATGGATAAAATACTTGAATAGACATTTCTCCCAAAAAGATATACAAATGACCACAATGCCCATGAAAAGATGATCAACGTCATCAGCTATTAGGGAAATGCGAATCAAAACCACAATAAGATGTCATTTCACACCCACTAGAATGGCTACTATTTTAAAAATGGAAAATTACAAGTGTTGGAGAGGATGTGGAAAAATAGGAACACTCGTTCATTGTTGGTGGGAATGTAAAATAGTGTAGCTACTGTGGAAGACAGTTTGAAGGTTCCCTGGAAAGTTAAGTATAAAATTACCATATGACTCAGTAATCTCACTTCTAGGTATATATCCAAAATTATTGAAAGCAGGGATATGAATGGGTATTTTCATACCAAGGTTCATAGTGGCATTATTCACAATTGCCAAAAGACAGAAGCTACTCAAGTGTCCATCACCCAATGAATGGATCAATAAAATGTGGTATATAACATACAATGGAATATTCTGCCATATAAAGGAATGCAGCTCTGATACATGCAACAAAATGGATGAACCTTGAAGACATCATATTGTGTGAAATAAGCTAGACACAAAAGAACAAATATGATATCATCTCACTGGTATGAAATAATAAGAATAAGTGAATTCATGGAGTCAGAAACCAGAATATAGGTTACCAGGAGTGGTGTGGGGGTAGGGAATGGGAGTTAATGCTTAAATTATACAGAATCTATTTGGATTGATGGAAAAGTCTTGTTAATGGATGGTGGTGAATGGTAGCACAATATTGTGGACATAATTAACAGCAGTGAATTATATATTTGAATGTGGTTAAAAGGGGAATTTTTAAGTTGTACATGGATTATTAGAATAAAATTTAAAAAGAAAAATTCCATAGAACTTAAAACACAGTGAACCCTAAAGTAAACCATAGGGTGGTATATGGGAACTCTATTTTATGAATGATTTTTCTGTAAAGCTACAACTTCTCTAATAAAAATAAATGAAAATTTAAAAACTTTTTTCAAAAATGAAAAAAAGATGAGGTCAAACCAGTTAAGGGTGGGCCCTTATCCAATATGACTGATGTCTTTATAAAAAGCGGCTAAATTTAGACATAGAGACAGATTAGAAGGGAGAAAGCCATGTGATGATGGAGGCAGCGATTGAAGTGCTGCAACTGCACACCAAGGAATGCCAAGATTTGCCTGCAAAACCTTGAGAGAAAGGCACGGAACAGATTCCCACCTACAGATTTCAGAGGGAGCATGGCCCTGCCAACACCTTGCCTTTGGACTTCTAGACTCCAGAACTATGAGATAATACATTTCTATTTTCAGCCATCCAGTTCGTGGTAATTTGTTATGGCAGCCCCTCGCAAACTAAGATCCTGCTCTCACCAAGGTCACTGGTGCCAAAGCCAAAGATCGTTTCCCAGTCCTTACCCTAATCCGATGTCTCAGAAGCATTCCACCACTTCTTCTGGAAATATTCCCTCCAATAGGCTGCCAGAACCCCACACTATCCTGGTTTTCCTCCTACCTCACTGACCACTCTGTCTCCGTCTCCCTCACTGGCTGATCTTCCTTTTTGGCTCCACCTCTAAATAATGGCACATATTGGGGCTTGGCCTTGGGACCCCTTTTCTTCTTACTCTACATTCTCTTACACTCTTCTGTCTATAGTTACCACCTATGTACTAGTGAATCGCAAACCTATATCTGTAGCTGTGCCCTGTCCCTCCACCTTCCACTTCAGAAGCATTTACAGTGGCATCATATCTTATTCGGGTTTACAGTCTAAGGCAAACATGGAATATATCCACAAAATTCCCTTAAATAATCCAAAAAGTAAAATAATGCACCCAAGAGGCATTCTGGTGCTCTCTCTCTCTCTCTCGTGCACATGCACACACATGCACAAACACACACACAGAGGCATCTTTAAATACAAGAACCGAATACAAACTCAGCCCAGCAAGCAGGTCATACCACGTAAGGCATGTGAGAACTGAGACCCACATTAGGAACAGCAGATCCACTTCTTCCATCTAACATTCATTCCAGAGCACATGTTCACTTGGCGGGAGGGCAGGTAGAATTGCTAGAATACTTTCCATTGTCACTTTCTCTCTCTTTATTTGGCAGCGTGAGTAGAGTGGAATTAAGATAAACTAAATGCTTGCATTATACTGCCCACTTGGTATCTCCACTTGAATGTCCCACAGGCATCTTAAATTCAACATATTCCAAACTGAACTCATTGTCTATTTGTACCCCCATAAACCTCCAACTTCTCCTGCATTCTCCATGGATGGGAGCACGATCACACCTTGGCAATCCCCATGTCCCTTCTCTCCTTAGACAGGCAGGGGGAGGGGTGTCTCAGGTTTGTCTGGTGATGTGCTTATGATCAGCCAATGAGCTATCAGAAATGGTTTGGCACAAGCAGGGAGAAAAGACCTCATATGAGCAATGGCCCCAGTTGAGATTTAGACTTAATCTAGGAACAGCCTGGGAAACCCAGAACACCAGGATGGCCTGCTCTGTGAGGCTGGATAAGGGCATATTGTTGAGGAACCTAAGACAGATGCCCCTCCCACACATTAACCCAGTGACAAGGACCATTTAAGATGTCCATAGGGACTCTCAATGACCCTGTATTTGATATGGCATTCTCTTATGTGTGATTGGTGTGTGATTCATCTCTGGACAAGTCCTGTAGAATTATGTCTCATTTGTTCTCAGGAGTCAGAAAACTAAGGCCCACAGGTCAAACCCAGCCCACCATCTGTTTTTGTAAATAAATTTTTATAGGAACACAGTCATACATTTACATGTTGTCTATGGCTGCTTTTGTGCTACAACAACAGAGTTGAGTGGTTGCTACAGACCTTATAAGTGGCAAAGTCTAAAATACTATGTGGCTCTTTACAGAAAAAGTTTGTCAACTCTTGATCTAGACTGTGGTGGTCTGAGCCCCACCACCACCACTGGAGGTTGAGGCCCCTTAACATAGCATAGAAGCCTAGAAGTTGGCCTTGACCAGAAGTACATATTACATAGCATTTAATTTGCAGCAATTCGTATGTAAATGCTCAGAAAAAATGATGATTTCAATAATATAGTGATTTTTTACTCCCCTACCACTCATGAGCACATGCCTAGAGTAAGCGTGAGAGAAATGGGAATGGTGAATCTGCTGTTCCCTCAATCTGTTTTAGTTCCCACATGCTTCTCACTGTGTGAGCATCTCACCATGCAGTGTGATTCTAGTGTTTACTATTCAATAAATGGTGTCGGGACAGCTGGATAGCCATCTGGATGAAAATAGTTGGATCCATATCTCACACCTAAACCAAGAGAAATTCCAATCACGGTGGACAGAGAAACTCTTCTCCTAATCGAGGAGGTCATTGGCAAGATAGTCAGGTGGGAGACAGGAAAGATGACTGATGCTTTGTGATACTCAGGGACTCCAAGGAACAAGTAGATGGGGTTGATGGAGCTTCTCTGCAGCAGCGATAATCCTTGACTGGACAGAAGGTGTTTTAGTGTCCTTGGCTGCTCAAGCAAATACCATGCAATGCATTGGCTTAAACAACAGGAATTTTATAAGCTCATGGCTTTGAAATTAAGAGAAAGTCCAAATCAAGGCATCATCAAGGTTATGCTTTCTTTCTAAAGACTGTGGCCTTGTAAGACTGGCTGCTGGCAATCCTTGGTCTTTAGCTTGTCACATGGCATGGCACATGGCGGCGTCTCCTGGTCTCTCCCTTCTCTTCTGGGTTCCATTGATGTTTAGCTTCTGGCTGCTCCCTCTTTGGCTTTCTCTCTCTACGTTGGAATTTCATTCTGCTTATAAAGGACTACAAGAATAGGAT
The DNA here is from genome assembly GCA_026826555.1 of Tolypeutes matacus. Lineage (NCBI taxonomy): Eukaryota > Metazoa > Chordata > Mammalia > Cingulata > Chlamyphoridae > Tolypeutes > Tolypeutes matacus. The sequence goes on from JAKSZT010054141.1 coordinate 480,348, forward strand.
TAAGACCCATCCCGACTGATGTGGGCCATACCTTAACTGAAGTAACCACATTAAAAGGTCTTACTTACAATGGGTTCGCACACACAGGAGTGGATTAAGTGTAAGAACATGTTTTTCTAGGGGTAAACATAGCTCCATACTACCACAGAATGTGACTCAGGAACTCCACCTTGGTCCACTCCAATGGGTTTATCTCAGGATTGGCCAAGAAGTGAGGCCAAAGCAGACAGTCTAAGATGATGAGGCCAGTGGTTTACATAAGGTAAAGCCTCAGGAGTATATCTGGATGTCACAGGCAGAAGAAGACCCTTCAGCCAAAGTCGGCAAACTTAGTCAATTGCTGGTCAAGCAAACTGCTGTTCATTAGTTACTGGCAGGTAGCTGGAACATTGCATAACCCAAAGACAATGACCATGGTGCCCGCCCCATCCACAGAACCTTTAGAGGTCCAGATTCTAGTAGACTCACAGCCCATGGAGCTGGTCCAGGAGCTGAGGTAGTCCTGGAAAAAATGGCGAACAAGTCCTGTTTCATTTTTCAAGTAGACAACTGGAGACCCTGAGGAAAGAGGAAGAGAGAGAGATTGAGGAAACTCAGGCCCAAGCTGGTGACTAGATCCTTACAGAGGCTCGATCTTAGGATCTGAAATGAAATAGTAAAAATAATAAAACCAACAAAAAAGCACTTTACATATAACTCATTTAGCCTTCCTGACCAGCTTATGAGATGAGTATTATTTCTCTTCCCATTTTAGAATTGAGGCACATGAGACATTATATGTTTATCCAAAGTCCTGGGCCCAGGAAAACAGGAATCAGGACCCCCAAGGGACATGGTAAAGACTAATGGTCAAAACATGACAGAAAGCAGAGGGCATGCCATTCTTAGAAGATGGCTCACCATTGCCAGCCAGATAGTGTTAGAGACCAAAGGGAGACATTGGCTTACTTACTATTGGTTACTTATAGCCCCAGCCTCTGGACCACAGACTGAGATGCCCCCACCCCCCACAGCAAGTGCCTTGAGTCAGAGGTCAAGAGAGGGAGTTGAGTTTCCTGAGCCTGGGCCCTCTTAGAAGTCTGTTTCAATCACCTGAGACCAACCTTAAACTCCAGTCCACAGTTATCTGAGGCCTGTTGTGTGGCTTTAAGCTCCCTCTCCTCAGGACACGGAATCAACTTTTGCCATATACCCACAGGCTCCAGTGTGGAGGGGATATATAGGGTGGAACGTTTCGAATGTTCTTTCTCATGACTGGCTGTGACCCCAGAGAGGGAAGTGGCATGCTGGAAAGTCGATCAACCACACTCTATGGTGGCCTACCCCACTATCTTGCCTGCAAGCATACCCACTGTGGGGAAACCAACTGTGAGATTACTGGCCCCACTGCACCCCCATGTTTTCTGGGTGGAGATGCCCACAAGCATGTGTGGGTGGGTTCACAAACATAGCTATCTTTATTTTTAGGCTGGTATCTATCAAATCTGGAAGACTGGGGATTTCAGAGACTGTGCCAAGTCAACCCGGAGCATCTTCCTGATCCTTGACAAGAACTGAGACCTCACAGCCTAGTTGTTTGGTTTTGTTGGATGACATCTTGGGCCACTTTACCAGAAGGTCCGCTGAACAAATGTGTTGTTCAGATCCTTAAGTGCCAAGTGGAGAGCTGGCCAGCAGCAGGGGCAGGACCACTGTGCCCTGTCAGTGGAGCGATCAAGAATGGAAAGCTCTTCCAGTTGCCTGCAAGCCAGTCTCCCTTCTCACCTCTGCCTGCAGTGCTCTGTGTGATCACTTGGAGGCACTTTTGTGTCACAAGAAGCTCAGAGAAGCCTGGCCACCAGCCTTCTGGAGGTAAGAGAGCCACTAGGGAGACTTGTGTGGGGTTCTGAGGATCTTTTGAATTTCCCTCCCTGACAGGAAGACTCTGTCTCAGTCAGTAGTGCGGGCCTGGGCCGGGTACCTCATGCCGGCTGTTGTGAAGAGTGGCACAGATAAGCAAAAACGGAGGCCTCAAGGGGCCCTAGCTTCATTCCAGGCACCAGACCCTAGCTGATCACCTGCCCCAAACAAGAGGTGAGGACCAAGATGCAGAGTCAAGCAGGTATGGAACAGAGAGGAGCCACGATGAGAGACAGTCCGAGCAGGGGAAGGCAGAGGTCTGGAGGATGTCTTGGCTTCTGTATTCAGGGTTTCTTGACCTTGGTGTGTGTGTTGGGTGGGGTGGGGTGCATTTAGAGTACCAAACAGAGCAAACAGCCCAAACCAGAGAGCAGACATTGTGTTTGACACCTCTCCCTCTCTTTCCCCTCCCCACAAGTTCTTTCATTTCTGTCTCCTGAGTATCCCTTGAATTTTTCCACGTCTATCCAACTCTACAGCCTTCAGCCTAGTACAAGCCATCTCCTTGAGGACTCTAAGATAGGGTTGCCAGATAAAATACAGGATGCCCAGTTAAATTTAATTTCAGATAAACAAAGAACTTTTTATTATAAATATATCCCATGCAACATTTAAGGTATACTTATACTAAAAATTATTCTTTGTTTATCTGAAATTCAAATTTAATTGGGCATCTTAGTTTTTGCTTTTTTGTTTGTTGGTTTGTTTCTAAATCTGGCAATGCTACCAAAAACCTCCCAGCTTCACATCTCTCTGCAAAGCAGCGAGAATGAACTTACAGAAATTCAGATATAACCATGTCACTGCCCTGCTCCAAGCTCTTCAATGATTCCTGAACACTCAGGGATCAGTCCAAGTCCTTAGCTTGGCACACAAGGTCCTCGAGGCCCTGACCATCACTCAGCTCTTAACTTCACCTCTCACTCTTCCCCCAAACCCACACAATGCCTCCATCACACCAAATGTCCTTCCATCTCTTGAGTATGCCCCCTACTTTTACTCACAAGCATCTCTTTGTCTTGAAGACTCTTGCCCAGCTAAGTCAAACAGTCATCAAACTCACCCATCGCCTTTTCTTGCCAAGTCCTTTCCAACTGTCCCCTGCCTCCCCCAAGCAAATCGCACCCATCTTCATACCACCTCTGCACCATATAATGACCTTGAACATAGCATTTATTTAACTGTATCAAAGGATCCGTTTATGAGTCTGTCTCCCACTAGACTGCTGCCTTCTTCAAAGAAGGATCCCAGTGTTATTCAACTTTGTACCCACAGTATCTATAGCACAGTGCCTGACCCAGAGTGGGGCACTTGATAAATGTGTGAGGTATGAATGACTGGATGAATGATGAATGAAAAGAAGTGATTCTAAATTTCCTGAAACCAGTGAAGTGACTGCAATGACAGTAGGGGACACTAGGGGACAGAATAAATTCAGTTTTCTTTGGTTTCCTGGAGGGGGGGTTGCTGCGGAGACCGTACGGAAAGCCCACTCCCTGGCTCTTGGCTCTTCTTCCAGTTCACAGAGAGGTGTGTTGTTGTTGTCGTGTGTTGTTTTGTTTTGTATTTAATTTAATACAAAACAAACGGAAGGGACTTAAAAAACCATTCAGACCAGTGTTCTGCTTTCAGGTAGATAAAAAATTCTTTCCATTTCCATTTAACAACCAGCTTTCAGGTAGTTAAAAACATTCTTTCATTTGTTATGGATACATCACAGAAAGCTTTGGAGACTTGTTCAAAGGGACACAGTGAGTGAATGGCCTAAGGGGGCCGGAAGCCCAGCACTTTGCAGACCTGGTCTCATTTCTTCTCACTGCAGCCCTCTGAGGTAGGCACTATTATTAGCTCACAGATGAGGAACTAGGCACAGAGAGGTGGTCACTTGGCCAAGATCACACAGTGGTAGAGCTGGGACTTGAACACAGGGCTCCCATCTTCTTTTCAAGTGCCCTTACCTCTCTCACACTCACAAAATTTTGCTTAGCTTTTTTCTTTTCATTCTTTTTTTTTCTTTTTTTCCGGCCCTATTTCCAGGCAACTTTTCTGTAGGCATTATCTCCCTTTCTTCTGGAGCTACTGATATGAGTCAAGATTGGCTGCTTTGTTAGCCCCAGATCCAAGCCTAGAATTTCCTTGTGGGGCTGAAAGTTTCAGTGAATCTCAGGGGAACCACTATGTCTTGGCCCAGGTCCTGTGGCAACTACAAACCGGGCCAAGAGGAGGGTAAAGCAAGTGAAGTGCCGAGAGTGCAAAATTGAAGGAGGCATTCTTTCATAGGCTTGTCCGAGGGCAGACTGTGAGAGGGAGCACCTCCAATTTTGTGCCCTAGGTGCCTCACTTGCCTCACACTCATCCTGGCCCTGGGAACAAAATTTAAAACTGAAACCCCGTTCTCCTTTCCTCCAACTGCTAGGCCAACCTAACCATGGAGGGGCTACAAGGAGGCTACCTGGAGGCAGGTGGCTGCTTGAGTTCTTGGAAGGAAGGTCAGATACTTCTTAGGTAATTGGGGACTACATTTCACACTGTGTAACGGGTTCATTGAAGAGTCTCACTCAATGGAGTGTAAACATAAAGTGATCTTCTTTTTCTTCCATCCCTACCCCCAATTTGGAAGAGTACCGGAGGCCTCCCTACTTCAGAGTTCCCTGATATGGGAGAACCTATTCAGCCACAACTTCTTCTAGCACCAAACCCATACACACACACATACACATGCTTGCCCCCAGCAGTATTCCCAGAGGCCTTTGCTCCTGAGGTCCCCTTGCCCAGTGGCCAGTCCCTTTGGATGGAATAAGGTAAGACAGCTCAAACCTAGCTATCTTCTGAGGTGTCCATTTGACCCAAGGGAAACTCACACTGGCCAGCCACATCACTACCGCCCCTGCTATTGCCTCCCCCCTCCCACTGCCCCTTCAAATTGCTCATTGCCACCCAAGCAAATGTCCAACCAGGACTGAGATGCCACTCTCTTGTCCTCCCAGCCCTTGCTTTTGCCCTCAATCTTTTTTTTTTTTAAAGATTTATTTATCCTGCCCCCCGCCCGCCGCTTGTGCTCTCTGACTGCTCTCTGTGTCCATTTGCTGCACATTCTTCTGTGTCTGCTTGTCTTCTCTTCTCATCTTCTCTTTAGGAGGCACTGGGAATTGATCCCGGGAACTTCGGACGTGGGAGAGAGGCACTCAATCGCTTGAGCCACCCCAGCTCCCTGGTTTGTTGTCTCTCTCATTGTGTCTCTCTTCTGTGTCTCTTTTTTGTTGCATCATCTTGTTGCACCAGCCCTCCGCACAGGCCAACTCTCCACGTGGGCCAGCTCGCTTTCACCAGGAGGCCCTGGGAACCGAACCAGGGACCCTCCATATGGTAGATGGGAGCCCAATCGCTTGAGCCACACCCACTTCCCATGCCCTCAATCTTGATGCCATTCTTTGGGAGTCCCTTCACCTGGCTGGGGAATTAGGAGAGGGAGAAGCCACAACATGAGGCAAAAGCCTTCTAATCCCAATGATGCCCCTTCCCTGACCTGTTTATATAGTCCAGGTGGGAGGGGGGTGGGCAGGAGTAGTCTTTCTATTGCCTCTTCATAAGCCCAAAGGGAAATGTTGGGCCCCCATTGTTGGAAGTTCCTGGGCAGTTCCCTCTTTGGGCTTGTCCTCAGCTTTGAGCCCTAGTTACCAGTTTTAGGGTTATAGGATAAGTTCCATTCACATCCTATTGAATGTTCTTTGCATAAATTTGTATGTCTCTGCCCCAAGGATTGGAGATAAAATGAGTGCCCCTACTGACTTCAGCTATTTTAAATCAGATGGAAATGAGGCTTAGAACTCCAAGAGAGCCAGGAGAAGAGGAAGGGATTAATTGGGACCCATTCTCAAGTAAGAGGCACCTTACTTGGGGTGGCGGCAAGAGCAATTTGTTGTCAATCATTAGATGCATGCGTCATGCAATTCCTGGAACTCCCTTAGCCTTACTTTCTTCATCTGTAAACTGGGGTGGACACAAACATCTCGGGAATGTAATAAAGAATACATGAGATTATGTATGCAGAAGCTCTATGTAAACTGTAAAGGGCTGTTCAAAGAAGAGGGGTGAATTATTAATCAGAAGAAGCCATCCCCACCTTCAAAGAGCTTGGAGGGATTAGGGAGCAATTCAGAGCATATTATGATGGCCGCTGAGCTGTGGGAGGCAGCAGAGTGTGGCAGTTAAGAGCAGGGGCCTTGGAATCAGATTCGCCTGGGTTCCGGCTCTGCCCCTTACTAGCTGAGTTACTTTGGATATGTCACTTCCTCTTTCAGAGTCTCAGTTCCCGCACATGTAAAGAAGAGATGATACCACCACCACCACCACCCCGCTCCCCTGGATTTGGGAGAATCAGACATGGTAACATACAAGAAGAAAGAGATAGCGGAGGGCTTCGCATATAGTGGTACACCATCAATGTTAGTTAGAGGTATTGTTTTTAGGAGATTGGCACCACTAGAAAGGGAAGGAGGAGTTGGGGGACGTTTCCTGAGGGAGATTAAGTTTGAGTTTGGCTTTGATTTGGAAGGTCAGATGGAAAAAGATGCTTGAAGTTAAGTCTTGTCACACATTTAAAAACAAAACAAAACAAAACACCAAAACAAACAAGAAAAAAAAAAAAAATCAAAAAACAAAAAACAAGGCCCCAAAGCTCACTTCCATCTTCTCATCCTCTCCCATGGATGGTCTAAAGGGATGGTCATGCTGGTGGCCTGGCCCAAGAGGGTCATACTAATGAGAAGTCACAGGGCAACTGCAGTAGTGTGATGGCCCTTCTAGTCCTGATGAAATTCAAACCTCCTGATAGGGCAGGGGAGGGATCACTCTGGGCCCAGCTGTGTGGTCTCCCTCCTACTCTGGTGGCCCTGAGATCCTGGCCTGTCCCTCCAGCCTTTCCCTGAGAAAGCAGTCCCTAAGAATGTGCCTCCTGGTTGGCAATGGATAAATGCATGACCCCTTCCAGGGAGCTGGTAAGCATTTCAGTGGGGGCTTTCTGAAGACAATGCTTTGCCTCCCAGTTTCCCAGTATTTTAGCAACTGGAGCTCTTGTTTTCTTACTTGAAATCTCAATGGATTTATAATGGATGGTTAACTGAATTCCAGCACTCAGGGAGCACAGTTTGCATCTGTCTTTATGCCAAGGACTCACCAGGAACACACCCAATCCTGGGGACAAACTGGGCCAGAAGAAAAACAGTTGATGGCACTCATCTGCTTTTCCTCTTTCTTGGAAAAAAATGGTATATACCATGTCCTTTTCTCTGCCACTAGTCAGGATAGGCTAGGTTATGATGCAGTAACCTAGAAACACTGAAGTCTCAGTGGTTTAACTCAGTAAGACATTTCTTGTTCACACAAAGTCTAATGCAGTTTGGTCAGCCCTCTTCCCTCTTATAGCTATGTTATCTGGAAGGTGTGGCTGCCACACTCTCCCTAGAGATGGAGAGGCATACAGACTCTTAACTGCCTCAGCCCAGAAATGACACGCATTACTTCCATTGGCTATCCCTTGGTCAGAATTAGTCACATGGCCTAAACTTAACTGCAAGGGAGGCTGGTCAATGTCAGGGAAGAAATGGATATTTGTTGAGTGTGATCTTGGCTACACACTCTCTTCTGGGTTGAGTCTTGCTGAAGAAGAAAAGTCTTGAAGATCAGAATGACAACTTTGAGGTTTTTTTTTTCTCCCCCTCCCCCCACTTGCTGTCTGTGTCCATTCACTGGGTGACTTCTTTGTCTGTTTCTTGCCTTCTCTTCTCATTTTTCTCTTCCAGGCTTCACCAGGATTTGATCCGAGGGACCTCCGATGTGGGAGAGAGGCACCCTGTCACTTGAGCCATCTCAGTTCCTGGTTTCTGATGCATCTTGCCTTGACTTTCCCCTGCATCTCTCTTTTGTTGCGTCATCATCTTGCTGCATGGTTCACTGTGTGGGCCCAGCTCGCCTGCTTGCCTATTTACCAGGAGGTCCCGGGGATCGAACCTGGGTCCTCCCATATGGTAGATGGATGCCCAATCACTTGCGCCACATCCGCTTCCCAAACTTTGAGATTTAAGGAGAGAAACTCACACTCCTGGAAATGCCTGCCAGGCAGGTTTAATGAGACAAGAATCCTGATTCTGAATAGGATTCTTGGGGAGGGGGCGTAGGAAACTTGGAATATATTTGCAGTTACCATGTCTCCTGCCCAGAGTGTGAACACAAAGGTTTCATCACAGATATATGGATAGAACCCCAGGAAATTCAGATGAATTGGCCAGAGACCAGGCTTTTGATTGAATGATAATAAATTGATAAGCCTCCTCTGTGATCTGCACAACAATGGCTGATTCCTAACATGTTGGAAACAGATGAACTCTACTGCCTTTGGTGGATATTAGGAGGCAGTATAGGAAACCCACAGTTCCCTAGCCCAGCCCCGGTATGGACAAGTTCAAAGTTGGAATTTGTGAAACCCAAAATAGAGGAGATTTGCCATTCTCAAATGTCCACAACCATGTGAGAAAATGTGTGACTGGGTGCCACGCCTTTCATCTTTTCTGCAAAAACGTAGATAACCAAGCAGTATGTTTTTTTTTTTTTAAAGATTTATTTATTTACTTTATCCATTTTAAACCTCCCCCCCATTCCCCATTTGCTGTTTTGTGTCCATTCGCTGGGCAATTCTCTGTGTCTGTTTCCTGCCATCTCTTCTCATCCTTCTCCTCCAGTCTTCACCAGGATTCGATCCTGGAGACCTCCAATGTAGGAGAGAGGTGTTCTGCCACCTGTGCCACTTCAGTTCCTGGTTTTCAGAGCTTTCAGAGCATCTCATCTTGTCTCTCCCCTGTTACGTCATCATCTTGCTGCATGGCTCCCGGGGCCTGGCGGCTCACCAGCACACAGAGCCTGGCAGCCCATGCGCCTTCTATATATATATTTTTTATTTTACCGGGAGGTCCCGGGGATCGAACCCAGTTCCCTCCATATGGCAGATGGACGCCCAACCATTTGAGCCACATCCGCCCCCCAAGCAGTATGTTTTGACAAGTTGTTGAAGGGAACCGACTCAGTAGTCTGAGATTGTTTATGTACTCACAACCCTCCAATGGCTTCCCTGACCATGGCTCATAGGGCCCTGTGTGATCAGCCCACACCTACCACCACCTCGCCCCACCCCTCTCTCCCTGGGTCTGACAGCCCAGCTGGCCTCCATTCCGTTCCAAGAAACCCCAAGCCCTTTGCTGTCTTGGGGCTTCTGCACTTGCTGTACCCTCTGCCTGGAAGGTTCTTCCCCCCAGATCTTTTCAGGCTGCTTCCTTTGGATCTTTCAGGTCTCAGTTCAAATGTCACTCCTTCACAGAGGCCTGACCACCCATATAAAGTCATAAAGTCCCTCTATCTCTACCCCATCCACCCACATATACATACTTGGCTTATTTCCTTGGAACAATGATCACAATCTGCACCTACCTCGTTCAGTTACTTACTTAGCTATGACTTCCAAGTGATTATCCAAGCTGGACCTACTAGACCATGAGTTTCTCAAGGGAAAATAGGGACTGGGGTCTCTCTTTCTTTTGTCTCCCCCACAGGAGGGAGGAGGCAGTGCTGACTCGTGTTTAAGAACCTATAATTAGCACTATCCTTGTTAAATATATGTCCCAGAGACTTAAATCTTTGATCTGTCCATGTGCCAGTTGAGCCCTGAATTTCAGCAGAGTTGCAACACCTACTCTCCAGTTCATTGGACTCACCCAGAACAACTAACAAGGAGATGGTGATGGACAACGCCCATCCCAAGGAACAGAGGGTGTCTGCAACTGCAAGCAAGATAATCCCATCCATCTGCCCCATGAGATCCAAGCCCTCTCTCAATTGGAGGCAGAGTGGGCATCACCATCCCCAAATCTTCAAGACTGCGGAATAAACAATGGACTAATGTAGACCTATTATTATTCTACTATAGACATTATTATTCTAGCAATGGAAGGACTCTTATCATTGATATAAAGGTAATGGCCAACAGAGATTCTGAGGGATGAGAGAGGAAAGAACAGATGTAATATGGGGACATTGGAATTGTCCTGCATGACATTGCAGTGATGGATACAAGCCATTGTATATTTTTTCATAACCTACAAAATTGTGCGGGACAAAGTGTAAACTATAATGTAAACTGTAGTCCATGGTTAGTAGCAATGCTTCAGTATGTGTTCATCAATTGTAACAAATGTACCACACTAATGAAAGATGTTGTTAATGTGGGAAAGTGTGGGAGGGGTAGGGAGTGGGGCATATGGGAATCCCTTATATTTTTTATGTAACATTTATGTAATCTAAAGCTTTTGTAAAAAAAATTATAAGAAAGTAAAAAAAAAGAATATCTGACTCCTAAAGTAGCAGTGGGATTATCAAAGCCCTGGGTAAAAGACCAGAGAGATTCAATTGAGTACCTACTGTGTGTAAGTTGAGTTCTCACTCTGTTGTAGGCCTCCAGGAAGTCACGGCCCCTGTCTACCCTTAGAGAACTTACAATTCCTATGGGAGAGACAAATCAAGTAATTACACTACTGCTACTACTATTACTAAGTATTGTTATTACTGTTATTGTTAAACAGATAGCAGTAGTAATAGTAGTAGTAATAGCTAACACTTATATTGCTTATATTACAACACATATTTTGTGCTGGTCATTAGGGGATATAGATTTTGTTCTAGATATGCTCACCATTTAGAAATAACAATACAAATAAGTAACACCCAGTGCTTGGTATGTACCACACACTGTTCCAAGCACCTTACATCTATTAACTCATTTAAACTTCACAGTGGCCCTGTGAGGCAGACACCATTATCATTCCCATTTTTACAGATGAGGACATGGAGGCTCAAAGGGGTCAAGTAATTTGCCCAAAGGCCACACAGCCAGCCCATGTGAAAAGAGCTATTATTGGTCCCTAAGCAGGGAATTCCCCTGTTTTTGTTGTGAGGGGTTGTTTTAGGAAGTGCTACATCAACTGCAGTTGCTAGAAAAACTGGAGTTTAGATCCTGTCTTCTGATAGTTTGTGAACAAAAAACACTGAAGGACACCTGAGTATGCTCTGCACACTGCTGAGTTTTCTCATTGATTGATTTTGTACATGATTGAATAGTTTCCAACTTCAGTCAGTGTGGCCCTTCTATGAGAGTAAAGATTGCCGTAGCTGATCTTGGTGGGGAAGTCGTGTTTACAAGAATTTCTCTTTGTTCCAAGTTAGGATTTGGTACTGGCCAGTTTAATGGATTCTATGTAAGCTATGCTCCCAAACCCCATGCCTCCCCCTAAGGAATGGCTGAATATGCATTACAATGGATATATCGTCATATTTTGTATTGTGCTCACAAATAATTGAAATCAGTGAATTCATTCGTTCAACAAATTCTTCTTGAGCATCCACTAGATGCAAAGCACTGCTCTAGGCACTGAAGCTACAGCAGTGAACAAACTAGCCCACAGCCTCCTAGAATTTATACAATGGAGTGGAGAAAGACAAACAATAAAGAAAATGAATGAGTAAAAAAATGGAATTTGTACCATCAAGGATTTGGTGTCTTCCTATAAGGTATGGTCTGTGGAATAGATAAAGGACATTAGTGTAACAATTGGTGAAATCTAAACAAAATAGCAAGTTTAGTTAACATTATTGTAAAAAAGTCAATTTCTTAATTTTGACAAATGTATGAGGGTTATGTTACATGTTAACATTAGGAGAATGGGAAAGCGTATATGGGAACAATGTACTAAGTTTGAAACCCTTCTGTAAATAATCTAAAATTATTTCAAAATAAAAATGTTTAAAAATGTAAAAAACAAAACAAAACAAAACAAAAAAAACACCATTTGATGATAAATGCTATTGGAGAAAATGAAAGCATAGAAGGGGAATAGGGAGAGCCAGGGAAGATTACAATTTTAAATCAGGTGGCCAGAGTAGGCCTCACCGAGAAATTGAGTCATGAGCAAAGATCTGAAGGTAGAGTGGGTGCTTCCTGTAGCAGAGCTCCAGGTCCTTGTGTATGCAACACCTCAGGCACTGGCCTGCCTCGCTTTAAGGTGGAGCTCCTCTTTTTGAGTCTGGGAGCCAAGCATCGGGCGGGGCTGGGCACAAGCAGCTGGGACCAAGGCTCCCCACCCACCCTGCCAGGGTTTGGGAAGCTGCTGTCCTGCATTGACCCCAACCCCAGGCCCCTCCTGCAACTGAAGGAGCAGGTGGAGAACCACAAAAGGCTTCCAAAAGTCTCAAAGAGGGAAACTCCCTCCCCAGCGCCTTATCGGTTTCCTAGTGAGGGCTCTGCTGAGGACCTCAGCTGTTGTCCATCCTCCTGGCTCTGTGTTTTTGGTGTGAAGGCAGACCTGACCTAGGCCCTCCTCCTCTGAAGAGTCACTCTCCTGCTGGCGGTGGCAACATTGCCACTAAAGAAGGGTGTTTTCAAAGCTCAGGGAGGGTGTTTGTGTATGTGAATGTGTGTGTGTCTGTGTGTATGTGTGTGCCTAGGGAGGGGGATGTGTGTTTTCAGAGCCTCACATTTCATCAATTCATTTGTCTTTGGCTAATGAGATGGTAGTCGAGGATTCCAATTTCTTGCATTCATTCAGCAGTATAACATAGGCTCATGAGCCTCACTGTTGTAGAAGATAGATTTGAATTTGACTACTAGTCCTACCATACAGTATGACCTGAGACAAGTTGCTTTTTTAAACGTTTTTTTAAATTGAAGTATATCATTCATACATGAACATCCATAAACAATAAATGTATAGTAAAAGTTGTGAACTTACAAAGCAAACATGCATAACATCATACAGAGTTCCCATGCATCACCCCACCACCAACACCTTGCATTGTTGTGAAACATTTGCTACAAACCATGAAAGAGCATCTCTGAGACAAGTTGCTTTTAACCCCTCTTAGCATGCATTTTCTCATCTTTAAAATAGAGCTAAAAAGCTGTCCCTTCCTCCTAGGGTAGCCAAGATTCAATGAGATAATCCTCTTAAGGCACCTAGCACAGTGCCTGGCACATAGTCATTGTCTTACTTTCCTATGGCTGCCATAACCAAGTACCACAAATGGGTGACCTAAGAAAACAGAAATTTATTCTCTCACAGTTCTGTAGGCACGGAGTCCAACAAAGGTCTCCACGGGGCCATGCTTCCTCTAAAGTCTGTGGGGAAGAACCTGTTCCCAGCCTCCTCCTGGCTTCTAGAGTGGCTTATTGGTGTTCTCTGCTTTAGTCATCACATGGCATTCTCCCCTGTGTCTCATATGTCTGCATTCAGATTTCCACTTTTATAAAGACGTCAGCCATACTGTATTAAGGGCCCACCCCACTCCGGTATGACACCATTTTAATTTGTCTAATTCCATCTGTCATGACGCTATTTCCAGATTCTGAGGTACTGAGGATTAGGACTTCAAGAGATCTTTTGAAGGGACATGATTCAATTCATAACAGTAGGTGTTCCCTAAATGACAGCTGTTATTAGTATTCATTACCAAGCCTTTGCAAAGCACCTGCCATGTGCCAGGCACTGTGCTAGGTACTGGGAGAGTTAGGCCGAGGGGTTCAGAGATGAGTCAATTAAGGCCCAACTTGGCTCTGTTCCTCAACTAGATGCTGCTGTCCCAATTCAGCCACCTCATCAATGAGCCCTTGCATTTGAGTGTACGAGCACCTGGTGTGGGTCCCACAGGGTTCGGGCCAGATAGCGTTGCTGGCACAGGGCAATACCTTTGCCCCCACCCCCCCTCCCAGCGCTGCTAGAGACCCAACTGAGTGCCAAGTGCAGGGAGTCCCCAGCTGTGCATCTGGACAGAAGCCCAGGCACCAGTGCAGTGAGCTGCTCAGCAAACCCATCAGGACAGAGTTGAGAATGTGACTGGGTCAGAGTTCCTCTGCTTACTCTCCTCAGCTTCTTGGCTACTGGTAGTACATCACCACACTTTACCCATTCTTGGTAAGTGCCTTCCCCTCCCTTTTCCTATGATCTTTTGTGCCCCTTGCTTTTCCCCGCCTGCCCACTCCCCAATCCCTGTCCTCAGCCACTTCTGACCTCAGTGGTTAGTTGACCCTCCACGTCAATGGGGAGGCTCATTGGATCATAACAGTATGTCTTACTGGCCATCAGGACATGGTCCATTGTTGGATGTTTTTAGGAAAAAGAGAGAGGGGAGGGGAGGGAAGGGGAGGAGAGAGGAAGGAAGGACTTGGTCTGTGTTCTGACTGATGGATCTTCACCTCCGTGCAGGAAGGAGGAAGGAAACCCATGAGATATTCTGCACACAGCCCAGTGCTAACCTCTACAGCCTATACTTTATGTATTCTAAGAAGGGGGAGGACCAGTGAGGGCCCTAGCAGGGGAAGTGGGACTGCAGCTGGATGCTGAAGGAGAGAAAGTACTGCAATTGGACAGGCAGGCACCCAGATGTCTGAGAGCTGGTAGCAGAGGCAAGTGGGCAGTGAGGAGTGAAGGAGACGTCAGTTAGGCCCAGGCAAGAGGTAGATCGCTCAGGGTGAGCCAGGCGTGGGGACAGAAGAAAGGCACAGAGGAGCCTCAACTTTTGCGAGATGGTTGCAGAGGTCATCATGGAAGCCCTTTCTTTCCACCTCTCATTTTGTTCTTTTCAGTGCCTTATTTTCAATGCCACCCCCCTCCCCACTCTCCCTTCTTTGGGTCTCTTCATTATGGTCTCCTTCCTTTCTCCTGAGTCTCAATTATTTTATCTGCAAAATAAGGGTGCTCGTACTGGAGGCAGTTGGTATCTTCTCTCCTGCTTTCCATTCCAGTTCTGAGATCTGATTCAAAAAGATCGCCTTCCTTTGGTCTTCTCTCCCAAGCCTTGGCCCTGCCAGTTCCTGCCGATGTGTGTCCCTGGAGGAGATGCATGGGGGCCCAGGACTTGGGTTCCCTTCTCCTACTTGCTGGGGATGGGGAGTGTTCTGGAACAGGCCTGTTTCACTTTCCTCCCAGGCTATAGAAGGATGGGTATGCAAAGTCTAGAACTGGCTTATCTTCCAGAGTCCAATGGCTTCCTCTTAGCACCACAGTCCCTTTAAGATGTGAGGGAAGCTAGAAGAGAAGATCTTTGATGTTGTTCACTTGAGAAAACCCTCAGGTGGGACCAAGCCGGGAAATGTCAGGACGAAGGGCTCTGCAGTTGTCCGGGGCTCTGCCTGGACTTTGTTTTCTGATGGTAAACATTCTGACATAAACACAGGCAGAATGGGGAATAACAACATTCAGTTCCCAAACAAACAAAACAGGAACAGGACTGCTTTGTGTGGGTGATAGCTCTCGCCACAATGATGCAGCTCAAGGGGCCTTCACTGTGGAATTTCCTGCTTGAGCATGATGGATTTTCTATTATTCTTGAATGAACACCCACTTGGGGCTTAGTGCATGATTAGTGAGGATCAACAAGGCCCCTGGGAAATGGGCAGTATTGTCTCAACTGGACCTGGATTCAGAGGGCTTGCTTCCTTTCTTGAGTCAAGTCTGGGGTGAGTGCCATTACTGCACCCTTCAGACAGCCACGACTTCTGTTGCCCTCAGGTGTCTAAAGACTTAGCTTGAAGCCACCTTCCTTTCCAACCCGATCTTGGACTATTCCCCTTCATGCACCAAACACTTCAGCCGTAACAGATTCATCCCTGCTTTGCATGGGGATGCCATGACTCTCTGCTTATACTATTGCATCCCTGACTTTCTGCTTATTCTATTCCTATTGCTTGGACCAACCTGCCCCAGCACCCACTTCTTTCCACCCAAAGGGCAATATATTTTGATGATTACAGGCTCAGACTCTGCTCGAGTTTGATTCTGGGCTCCATCACTTACCATCTGTCTGACTTTGGCCAAGTCATTTAACCTCTCTGTGCCCCTGTTTCCATGTCCCTTAAATGGGGATGATAGTTGTACCTGCCTCATAAGATTGTGGTAAGCCCTAAATGGGTTAATATTTGTAATGCACTTGGAAGAGTAGCTGGTACACAGTATATACCATATAAAGTGTTAGGAATTAAAATCCAAACCCTACCCACTTTCCAAGGTTCGACTCAATGCCACTTCCTCCATGAGTCTTTTTGATCCACCCAAGTGAAAATGTGAACATGTTCCCTCAGTCTTCTAAATTCCCATCTCTAACTTCCCATAGTTGTTTCTTTATTATTTTTTTTAAGCCGGCTCACTCCTGGGGAGCTAACTACTTGGGACCATAGTAATGTATGCACACATATGAGTCACCTGAGTGCTGAGACTCCTCCCATAACTTCCACATGGCCTTGCACCCAGAAGGTACTCAATAGATCCTTGATAAATGATTGAATAGAGTTGAATATTAAAAGCCAGCATCAACTTTGGGTTGTTATTCATAAATTAAGTATTTGGTCTTTTAATGTATGTCTTTTAGTTTGTTTAAGTCCTCAGAATTTTCTAATGTTTTCAATTAACTCTGGACAAAATTTTACTTCCAAACTATTTTGCAAGTCTAACAGCCATCTCAGATCCTAAAAATGAATAATTTTAAAACTGTTTTAAACAAGTTATAAAAGGCACAAACAAGTTCTCATTTTTCAACAGGATGAGAATTGAAGGAACTATAATTATGTAGTTGGAAAGAGTTTTAAATAATTAAAAATGTTACTTAGTAATTCCTGAGTATGGCACCAATATAAGAAAAACATCCCCAAAGAGCATTAAATTTTCTGTTATCCATAATTAACAACGAATAAATTTGGGGTCAAAATATTTAAGAATGCATTTTTACATAATGTTATTAATGCTTTGAGAGTAAATAAAATATTAATAGCGGAGAACGTTATGCAAAAATGAGTGATTAAACATATTTAGAAAAGAGACAATAGGAACTTGGTGACTACTATTAATTTTAGTAAAAGATTAGCCACTAATTAGAACCGAGTATATAATATAGTCAAGGCCCATGATAATTTCAAAGTATGGTTTTATTACTGCACTTTAGGACAAGTGCCATTTGTATGCCACCTTTTTCTAGAAGAAATACTGCAAATTATAAATAATCACAGGAAATTTTTCATTAGACAAGCACAGTATGGGGGGTGGTGAGGGGCTGTTTCATTTATGTCACACTGCAAATACAAACTCACATCTTGAGTTTACAAACAGCACTGAGTGACAATATTTCCTTATCAAATTTTCTTTAAGGCAGATCTTTTTAGCACTGTGTGTGTGTTACTAACAGGGTGCAGTACAGTTTTAGCAAACTTAACTGTTTTCATTTCTCAGGGACAATAACACACGTGGTCAGGAACAGGTAACAAAATCTCTTTTCTAGTCCCTCTACCTGGCCACCACTTTAAAAACACAAATTCTTCATATACATATATAAAATTGTAGCAAAAACACATTTTAACAGACTTCACAGCTCATTTAAAGCTTCATGTTACAGTCATTCATATGAAAGATTTCTAATGAGGAATGTTCATTTAGAAAGACTTCCTCACTGGGCTTCCAGTGTTCTAGATCAGAAATGCAGAAGTCCTTCTTCAGTGCAGTGTCAGACATTTTACCTCTGTTCATTCATGCTTTTCTTTCAGGGGTTTCCTAATTTTACTTTTGGATCATCATTTGTGTATGTTTCACTTATTTCCTTTAATATGTTCTCAGGTAAGGCAGGTTGATATCTGTATAAATAACCATACAGGAGAAGGTGATAAACAAGTTATTCTAACTCATACATAGTTAGAGGGTCAATGTAATGAAAAGAAATTGCAAGATCAGAATGGCATCCGGGATCCTCTACAGGAGGATAATAGTTATAATTCCAATACCAAAAGGTTTTGTGTAGATAACCTGTGATTAAGTGGTGTTCTGGTACAACGGAATGAAAAGTTTCCTTTCCAGTGGCATCTCTGGAATCTCCTGCCTCTACATTTATAATTTCCATGCATCTCCCCAGTGCTAAGTCTTCAACGGAGGAACTGTGTGTACATTTGTCCATTTTAAATGCATCAACAAATCTCTTCAAGGCTTCTTTGGCTCAACACATATTCTGCTCCTCCACTCATGTAGTCCTGCTTTACATAGGGCTTAAATCTTCTCACAAAGTAAATGGGCTTTTCATGATGATATTTTGAAAGAAGCTGTCTCAAATTGTCTATATGTATCATCATCAGCATTCATAAACAGATCAGCATCTTCTAAATAATGGTCACAAACATACTGAAAAGCTTTAGTTGTTTTCCAGTATAGTTGGTCTCTGCCTTCTTTGGTTTTTTAATCCCACAGTAGAGAAGTCTTTATTTTCTTCTGAACTCATAAAGAAAACTTTGTTACAATGTTGGGCCCATGTAGCTTTGATGTTTTTGGCCTTTATCTCTAGATTTTGAGGTCCTGTCATAGTGCAGCAAAGAATTTTAACCTTTTGATAAGAGTTTTTCAGCGAGGTCTGTGTCCTCATCTTTATGTTGGTTGGCATCTGTCCTTCTCAATGATTCTGTCCATTATCATCTGAATATCTAGCATGAGGATCATTATGAAGAATATTAGGCTGGGTATCACTTTCTTCTTCCAACAAAATACTAAATAGCTGAGAACATAAAACAAAATCCAATTGCTGATCCACAGAGGAAGATTAAAAAATCCAGCCAAGATTTAGAGGCCATTTCCCAAAAGTGTATTTCTGACATCAGGGGTGGAGAGGGGGACGACACGGAGCCAGCGGCCATTCCTCCTTTCAGTGGCTGCAGAAGTGACTCAGGGCCACTAGTCCAGGCGGCCTGCTGCAGCCCAGATCATTCCTGGGCAGTGGCGGTGGCAGAAGTGGGCTCTGACCACCCGCCCACCCGCTCACCTCCCCCTCCCAGCCCAGTGCCCAGGCATGTGCCCCGCCCCACCAAATACCTTTAAATACTCTGTTCTCTGATTTCTTGTTCTTGGCTTGTGCCACCTCTTACTAAAATGACTTCTCTGTGGGCTTCAAGTGACCATGGCTTTTTTATATACTTCACAGCACCTAGCATGGTGAGGGTGGAGCTTGGCCTTGCATATAATAGAGGCCCCCTTAATCCTTTTTGTTCCAAAGGGGAAGGAGGTGGGAAATAAAGCTCCAGTCACTCTGATCATAAATTTCCTTAATTTTATCAATTCCGATCAGGAGTGGACTGAGTCACCAGGTTCCTCCATGCCCCTTGAGATCTGCATGACATTGCTTTGAGCCCCCCTCTAACCCTGTGCAAGTCGAGAGCCCTGTCCATGATATTTGTGAATTTTTGGGGGGTGGAGGTGTTGCTGGATTTCCTCTAGGTTCTTGGCTATGTTACATAAAAGAATTTAAGAACATGCCAGTTCAGTTAGGGTAGCAGTTTATTAAGAAACTGAGAGAAGAGAATAGAAACAGGAGAAAACGACAGATGGTTGGGTCCCTGGTACAGTTGCCAGCCGGTCCAGGCAGAAAGAGAGAGAGAGAGCTCATGTGGTTGCTTTTTAAACCATTAATTACCCCTCCCCTTGTTAATGTTAAGGGGGGATTCCCAGCTGTTTGCTGTTTTGATTGGTTACCCCACCCATCAATTCCCCTGGGGGGTTGGGGGACGGATGTGGCTCAAATGGTTGGGCGTCCGTATCCCATATGGAGGGTACTGGGTTGGATCCTCAGGACCTCCTGGTAAAAGTTAAAAAAAAAAAAAAAATTCCCCTGGGGGCGCCAGTTATAAGGTTCCTTGAGAATATTGGGGGCCTTTCCTTGATCCTGGATGATCAAGGAAAATTCTCGTGGGTTCCTCCGGCTGCTTTCTGGGGATGGAGGGGGTCTTTCCCTCAGGTGGGTTCCAGGCGGGTTCCATGGCCACCTGTTTCATGGCCATGGTTTTTTGCCAGGTCCCAGATTTGTCTTTTCATTCCCTAAACAAGCCTGCTTCAGAGAAAGAGTGAAGATTTATATTCTCCTGGACTCCTGTGCTTCCCAGGCTCCTGCAGCCTTGGGTGTGCTCTCTGCTTTGGCCATATTAACAAAGACATGAAACGTAACCCTTCTTCAGTTCCTACCAAAAAAATTAAAATGTGAGTGATAGAATTTACTCAGGCTCTTTGGTGGGGTGGAATCCCATAACACAGTGCACAGATTTCCTCTACCTCTCTGGTTTCCAGATTCCCTGTCCTCTCTGCTACTCACCCTTTCTCTGCAGGGTTTCCAAGGTAGCTCCAAATTCTTACCCCTTCCCTGAAGCCTTGGTGCCCCTTAAGGGTGTGAAGGTGAAGGATAGCTATCACTTTCTACCCCAAGAACCAATATAAGTTTTTTTTTTTTTTTTTACCGGGAGGTCCCGGGGATCGAACCCGGGTCCCTCCATATAGGAGACAGATGCCCAACCAGTTGAGCCACATCCGACCCCAATATAAGTATTTTTACCAACATATGCAGTTATTGACCTGTGGCTTCTGGGGCCAAATGTTAAGTAATAAAATTTTCTCCACCTCCTCACATGAGCAGACTCCTTCCCCTCTCTGGGCCCCCGTTTCATGATCTGTAAAATGGACTAGAATCACTAGGTTAGTCCTGTCCAATAGAAATATAACACAAACTACATATGCAAATTTAAGTTGTCTAGTTATCACATTTTTAAAAAGCCAAACAAAACAGGTGAAATTAGTTTTTTTAAAAAATTTTATCCTCTAAGGTAGCAATGAGGGAGCTATTGAAGGAATTTTTAAATAGCACTATTGAGGTGTAGTTGACTTACAATAAATTCACATATTTAAAGTGTACAATTTGATATATTTTGATGTATCCATTCACCAATGAAACCATTGCCACCATCAAAATGGTAGACATATTCATCACCCACAAAGGTTTCCTCGTGCCCCTTTGTAAGTATATATATATTTAATAATATATTTTATTTAGCTCAATATAGGCAAACTTATCATTTCAACATGTAATCAACATAAGCAATTATTAATGAGATATTTTACATTCTTTTTTTCATACTATGTCTTCAAAATCATGTGTTTATTTTATACTTACATATTGTTTTGCACTGGCCATGCTTCCAGGGCTCAAGAGCCACACGTGGCTAGTGGTGACCATATTGGATAGTGGATGTCTGTCTAGATGATCAATCACTAAGTACCTTCTTTCCATTTCTCACCTCAAAGGGATCCATGTGTCTGTATTAGCTCTCTCATGGATCTCCTGAAGCCTGTCCTCATCTTTGGTCTTCAGACTCCACAGTCCTTTGTCCCTGGATGATTTTAGCTGGCCCTGTCTGAGTCGGCTCCAGCTTTGCAGTGTCTACCTAGGACACAGTGAGCCGGCTGCTGCTTCCCAGTGTTCAAGGCGGCTTGAACCAAGCACAGCTCTTATTGCTGCTGCAGCTGCTGTGTGCACAGCCCAGGTGCTGGCCTCCAGCCGGCTACACCCATATTCACCACCACCACACCCCAGCTGTAGCGTCCAGGGGAAGGCCATTTGTTAGAACCCCTCTTATGCAATCACATTCCAGAGGCCACTCTGCATGGGGCCATTTCTGCCAACTACAGAGTTAAAGCAGATCAGTTGTGAGGTGTGACTAATAATAAAGCACTGAAGTCTGCAAATGAGTTGCTTTTTACTATAAACGGGGTGAGTTCAGGGTTATCCCTCCTATAAACGCAGGTGGAGATAGAGCTGCCCCAAGAATAAGGTCACTTTCATTCTGACTGCTCTCTTAAATGGGAGAGAAAAGGGCGGGGTTAGAGAGTCTCGGAGCTAGGACTTGCACATGACCCCTCGCTTATCTTCTTTGTGCTGAAACCTTGAGCAACCATTAAAGATGGCTAATAGGTGCAGTCATGATTACTACAAATTTGGGTGGGGGTGTGGTTATCACAACCCAAGTATGCCAATGTGAGCAAGCCTGATTGTTGTAGTGCAAAAAGATTGAGACATTCTGGAACAGAGCACCAAGGTGGAGTGAGAGGCCTCAATCTGCTGGGGCCCAGTGCTATTCTCTGAGGCACCTACAGAAGACTTGGAGCCGAGCCATGCCCAGTAAGACCACCTTGGTGTGGCTGCCAGTGAAAGGACAAGAAAGCAAGCACATACATCTTCTAGATCCAAATGCCCTCAGAACTAGCCCTTCTTTTGGCAGCGGGAGCATAAGCCTGGGGTCAGGCAGGGAAAGAACTACAGGCATTCTGCTTAAACTCTCTTTGCTGTCCTTTAAGCCTAAGGGGCACCCTGCTATGGGTTGAGGGAGCTGTCTGCCTTCCTCAGGTACAGGCAAGGAAGCTGAGGTAGGGCGGGGGAAGGGGAAAACTGACTCGGACCGCAACCTCTAGGACTATTTGGGGCCAGAGGGAAGCTGCAGCTTTTGCTTTTGCAGCTGCAGCGGCAGTGAAGAAAGGAAGAAAGCGGGAGGGCATCCTGAGGCGGGAAATGCCTATCAGTGTCATCCCCAGCTGCTTCCGGCTTCTTCCTTCAAGGATTCTGCAGCTCCTCTGTATCTTTGCCAACCCCTCTCCCCTGACCCAAGTTCTGGCAGGCAGCTGTACGCCCCCCTCAGGGCCTGCGTCACAGGTCCTCTGAGGAGTTGTCAGCTCCCTATTGTTGTCGGGGCTTCTCCCGCATTCCTTTGGCCCCCGAGGGGAAATGCCTGAAGCTTCCCCCCACCTCCTCAAAGAGGCTTGGCCTAATAGTCACCAGCACTCCTGGCCCCTCAGGGGACACTGCTTGAGGGGGGTCTAGCTCCACTAAGTTCCACAAGCATACCTGCCTGAGGCGACAGATGGAATCTGAGGGACTAACTAGGCCTCTGTGCCTTGGGCACCACCCTAAAGGCCACAGCTGAACATCTTTTCCCTCTCCCTCACAGTTACACACACACACTTACACCCCCATTCCCAATCCTACACATTTCCATGCAGTTCTGTGCACACTCTCATACACACCCTCCCACTCAACCTACTCTTTCAGGGAAGCCATTAGATGTGGCAAGGCCAGAAGCTACTTTTGTTGTGGGGTATGGGACCAAGACTCTTCCAGAAAGCATTCCCTGACTATTAGGCAAACCTTCCTGGGTAGCAGCTGCTCCCCACCCAAGCCTACTGTGTACCAGGCTCGTAGGCACTGGAAATACAGTAGAAAACACTACAGGCAAAAATCCCTGCCTTCCTGGAGTTTACATTCTAATGAAGGGGGGAGGCAATAAACAAACAAGTGAAATGTGTAATATGATACATGGTGATAAGTGTTATAGATAAAGAAATAAAGGAAGAAAGGTTGTCAGTGAGTAAGGAGGGATTGCAATTTTAAATATGGTGGTCAAGTTCACTCCTCCATTGTCTGCCGCCGCCACTGCCGCCACCTCCGCCGTAATCGCTGCAGCCCTCAGCCTCGCGTGTCGTCGCTACCTCCTCGGACAGGGCTTCAGCTGAGTGCCTTATAAAGCCTGACCCTTACTAGAGCAGATTATAGTGTAGCACAGAGTGCTAAATTTAGAGAGAAGCAGAGCCTCTGCTCCAAATAGTAACAGCTAAAGGATAGATAGTCCTGGTCAACAGAATATCTTCATTTAGTATTTCACTACCAGGAGAAATTTTATGAATAAGCATCAGAAGCCAGTGCTAACAGGCTAGCGGTTCAAAACGCGGAAAAGGGAAAAATAGCTAGAGGACAAGCTGAAACAGCCCCGAAAAAGATCTTCTAGGGTTTAGGTCAGCAGGTGAAGGCTGCACACCACCCAGAGGAGAGGGGACAGAAGAGGGAAATCGCGACTACAGAACTGTGAGTTGCCAAGTAGCAGCTTCTGCTGCTGCCGGCACCCTCCCCGACACTCTTCAGGATTTTCAGGCCCCTGGGCCTGCGACCACAGACAAAGGGGGCTTCAGGGATCTGCCACTCCCGGAAAGGGGAGAGAGAGGGACACAGCCTTAGGCTGACTCAGGTTCTGACTTGAAACTTGGGCTGCAGAGCCCCACAGACCCTTCCACACGGCGGTTTGCCCTGGGAGCCTAGAAAGGACTGGAGAAATCCGACCCTCGCAACCTCCCTCTCTTCTAGCCTGGACTAATTGTTGAGGACACCACTGGAGAGAGGAGAGAGAGCCTGGGGCTGACCCTGCTTTGGACTCCCAGGTTTGGTCTGCCCTGTCTTTAGAGCCCTTCCAGGCTGGGTGGGGCTGCGCCATTGTTTGCCTTGGAGCCTGCAAGGGGCTAAAGATATACAAACCTCCCAATCTCCTCCTCTACTAACAGGGACTGATTGTTGAGGATTCAGAAGGGAGTGGAAATATTTCCTACCTGGGAAAAGGGGGGCGCTACGAGAGAAGTCTGGAGAAATGTCTCAGAAAGTTTGAATCACAGGGCTCCTAGCCCCCAGACAGGAAGCTCTATCACATTGATCTGGTCTGTGTCACAACAAATACGCACCGACCAGGCATTGAATTGAGAGCAGCCAACAAGCGCCATCTCCTGGCTGACCAAGGAAGTACACATAAGAAAATTAATAAGTAAGAGTCTTTTCCTGGCCTCTATAGCCTCCCTGCCCAAGGCCCTAGGAAACGACTCTACAACCAATTACTGGGTCCAGTGCCCAGTTTTGAGCAACCAGCAGAACAATCCTAACAATCAAGGTTGAGCCAAAAATCAAACAGTGGTGGTAACTCACAGCCTCCTGCCACTAAAACCCCATAAAAGAGAAAGAGATAGAGCATCTAAGTAAAATACAAACTAACCAGATGCCTAAGCACCAACAAAAAATTACGGGCCATACTAAGAAAATAGAAGACATGACCCAAGAAAAGGAATACAGCAAAGTCCCAGAAGAGATGCAGAATTTGAGAGAACTAATCAGTGAGATGAGCACACATTTCCAAAATCAAATTAATGAGATGAAAGAGAATATAGTTAAAGAGATCAATGACATCAAGAAGTCATTGCGCAAACGTAAAGAAGAATTTGAAATCCTGAACAGAAAAGTAACGGAGTTCATGGGAATGAAAGACACAATAGGTGAAGTAAAAAATACATTTGAAGCATACAACAGCAGACTCGAAATGATAGAAGAAAGAATAAGTGATACTGAAGACAGAGCAGCTAAAATTGAAGAGAGAAAAGAACAGAAAGAGAAAAGAATGGAAAAAATTGAGCAGGGGCTCAGAGAGTTGAATGACAACACAAAACACAAGAACATACGTGTCATTGGAGTTCCAGAAGGAGAAGAGAAAGGAAAAGGGGCAGAAAGAGTATTTGAGGAAATAATAGCTGAAAATTTCCCAACCCTCATGAAAGAAATGAACTTTCATGTCCAAGAAGCACACCTTACCCCAATAAGAATAAATCCAAATAGACCTACGCCAAGACACATATTATTCAGAATGTCAAATGTAAAAGGTAAAGAGAAAATGCTCAGAGCAGCAAGAGAGAAGCAAATGATCACGTACAAAGGACGTCCAGTAAGACTTTGTGCAGATTTCTCTTCAGAAACCATGGAGGCGAGAAGACAGTGGTATGATACAATTAGGAAACTGGAAGAGAAAAACTGCCAGCCAAGAATTCTTTACCCAGCAAAACTGTCCTTCAAATATGAAGGTGAATATAAAGCATTCACAAACAAACAGAAACTAAGAGAGTTTGCAAAAAAGAATCCACCTTTGCAGGAAATATTAAAGGAAGCCTTA
>JAKSZT010054141.1:505942-523176 GCA_026826555.1 Tolypeutes matacus
AGAATTAGAGAAGGCAATTACCAAATTCATCTGGAAGGGTAAGTGCACCCAAATAGCCAAAAGCATTCTAAAAAAGAAGAGCAATGTGGGAGGAATTTCACTGCCTGACCTTGAAACATATTACAAAGCTACAGTGGTCAAAACAGCATGGTACTGGCATAAAGATAGACACATCGATCAGTGGAATAGAATTGAGAATCCAGAAATATACCCTCACCTATACAGTTAACTGGTTTTTGACAAACCTACCAAGCCCACACTAATGGGAAAAAACAGTTTCTTCAACAAATGGTGTTGGGAAAACTGGATATCTATAACCAAAAGAATGAAAGAGGACCCCTATCTCACCCCCTATACAAGAATCAACTCAAAATGGATCAAAGATCTAAATATAAAAGCCAGGACCATAAAACCACTAGAGGAAAATGTAGGGAAACATCTTCAAGACCTTGTAGTAGGTGGTGGTTTCTTGGACCTTACAGTCAGAGCACGTGCAACAAAAGAAAAAATAGATAAATGGGACCTCCTCAAAATTAAACACTTTTGCCCCTCACAGGACTTTGTCAGAAGGGTGAAAAGGCAGCCAACTCAATGGGAAAAATATTTGGAAATCACATATCTGATAAGGGTTTAATATCCAGGATATATAAAGAGATGTTACAACTCAACAATAAAAAGACAAATGATCCAATTTAAAAATGGGCCAAAGACCTGAATAGACATTTCTCCGAAGAAGAAATACAAATGGCAAAAAAGCACATGAAGAAATGCTCAACATCACTCATGATTAGGGAAATGCAAATCAAAACTGCAATGAGATATCATTTCACACCTATCAGAATGGCCACTATTAAAAAGACAGAGAACTACAAGTGCTGGAGAGGATGCAGAGAGATAGGAACACTTCTTCACTGTTGGTGGGAATGCAGGATGGTACAACCACTATGGAGGACTGTTTGGCAGTCCCTAAAGAAGTTGAATATAGACTTGCCACGTGACCCTGCAATACCACTACTGGGTATATACCCAGAAGAACTGAGAGCAGTGACACGAACAGACATCTGCACACCAATGTTCATAGCCACATTATTCATCATTGCCAATGTTGGAAACAACCCAGGTGTCCATCAACAGATGAATGGATAAACAAAGTGTGGTCTATTCACACGATGGAATATTATGCAGCTGTAAGAAGAAATGAAGTCATAAAGCATATAGCAACATGGATGAATCTGGAGGACATTATGTTGAGTGAAGCAAGCCAGACACAAAAGGACAAATACTGTATGAATGCATTACTATGAACCAAATATATTGTGTAATATATTGTTTGATTCACACACACAAAAAAACAAAAAAACAAACAAAAAACAAAACAACAAAAAAATTTACATGTATCCATTACATTTAATTGAGAAATATATATATTTATTCATCTGTGTTTACTTTTTAGTTTTTTATTGCTATGTTTTCAATTATTAAATGTACAAAATAAAGTTAAAAATAAATAAATAAATAAATATGGTGGTCAAGGAAGGTTTTATGGAGAGGGTGACATGTTAGCAAATACTGAAGGCCATGAGGGAGTGGACTATGCTGATATCTAGGAGAAGAACATTCCAGGCCAAGGGAGCAGCAAATGCAAAGGTCCTGTGGTCAGAATGTGTCTGGAGTGAACAAGGAATAAAAAGGAACCAGCATATTTGCAGTGGAGAGATAGGGAAGGAGCATTAGGAAGTGAGGCTGGAAAGGTAGTGGAGGCCAAATCGCGTAGGGCCGTATTTGCCATTGTAATGATGGAGGTGGAGGCTACTGGAGGGTTCTGAGCAGAGGTGTGACAGACTCAGATTTAGATCGTAAAGGATTAATCTGGCCACTGTATTGAAAATACTGAAGCAGGCTTCATATAGGGAATGAATAGATGGATCTGGAACCTGGCGAAAGGTTCATGTGCACATCAATACCCCCAAGATGGCTGCTGGAAGAGCCTCGAGAGATTTCCACCACCCAGGATAAGATTCCCAAGAGAGTCTCCGACATTCTCCAGGGACTTATCATTGGCCCCACCTGGGGGATTGATGGGTGGGGTAATCAATCAAAACAGCAAATACCTGGGGCTCCTCCCATGCCATTAGCAAAGGGGTGGAATGATTAACAGTTTAAAAAGCAGGCACAAAGGTCAAATCTCTGTCCTGCTCCTGTTTCCCGCCCTGCTGCTGTTCTCTGCCATCGTGGCTTCTGTGCCCTGCTCTCCCCATGTACCCCCTGCGCTGATCAACACGCAAGTAACACGCATTTGTAATCTATAATGGGAAATTGTAGTCTATAAATCAGCCCTCTCTATCATTCTTCAGCCCCTTACTCTACCAGGGACCTGTGATCTGTTATTTTCTCCCATTTCTCTTCTCTCCCTACCTTAATAAATTACTGACCTCACTAACTTGACATGTTCTGAAATTCATTTCTGCAGCATAAGTCAAGAACCTAGATTAAATCTGGTAACAATACTGTAGACTGTAGGGGGACAAGGTGGAAACAAGGAGATCAGGTAGGAGACTCTTGAAATAACCTAGGTGAAAGGTGATGGTGTCTTAGAACAGGGTGGAGATGGAGGATGTGGTGGGATGTGAGTAGAATGTAGATATGTTCTGAAGGTAGAGTCGACAGGATTTCTTGATGGATTTCCATGGGGGTTGGATGTGAAAAAAAGAGAAGAATCAACGATCTTGGTCAAAAGTCAAGACCAAAGATAAAGAATCAAGGATGACCGTTTATTGCAGGAGGAGCAGGTTTTGGGGGAGGAGAGAATCAGGTATTCACTTGTAGTCAAAATACCTTTGAGAAGCCTGTTAGACACCCAAATGGAGATGGCAAGTAGGTAGTTGGGTACATGAGCCTGAAGCTCAGGGGAGAGACCCATACTTTTCCCATGCATATTTTTTTTATGCTTTTACGATGCATTGTATCTATAAACAATTTATAGGATTGCTGTCTGAGTGTTTAAACTTTATATAAATGATACCATGTACATATCTTTTGGCAACTTGTTCTTTTTGCTCAATGTTAGGTTTTTGAGATTTATCATGTTGATACATAGAGTTCTTTCCATTTAACTCTATATAGTATTCCATTATATAAATATGACACAATTTATGTATCCATTTCCCTATTTTAGGTGGTTTGAATTTCTCAGTGCTTTTTCTAATTCCATGAATGTGCTGCAATGCTTTGAGGTGCTAGGCACACAGATACTACTGATTGGGTATTTCTGTTTACCTCTATCTGTATATCTTGGATCATTAATTCCAGGCAATAGAGAATAGGCCATAACTGTTGATTTCATTGTCCTTTTCACTAAGCAAGGCCCTGGTGACATTTGGTTAGCCACATTGTCCAAGTTACTGTCCAGCTGTAGTCTTCCCTGCTTTAACTGAAACTGTGGTCCCTCACTCAGTTGCCTGTGGGTGAAGAGAGTTCCTCAACCTCACAGGCACCATGGAGCCAAGGCTGGCTCTTGAGCAGAGGAATAACATGCCGAAAGTCTGATGGCCTAGTGAGGAAATCTCACTGGACTTGAAACACTCAGAGATGGAATACCTGGATTTTAGTTCTGGCTCTGCCATTTACTGGCATATGACCTGGGAAAAGCCACTTCACCTCTCTGAAACTGTTTCCTTCTCTGTAAAATGGAGATGGTCTAACCTGCTCTACCAACCTCACTGGGTTGACAGGAGGATCCAATCAGAATATATATGAAAAGTGCTTGTAACACACAAGCACTTTTAACGCTGTATAAACGCTCAGCAGTATCTTATAAGATGCACTTTGTCCTCCCCTAGGAGAACTCCTTGCCCTTCTGGCTGTCACATTTTCCCCTTCCCCTCCACCATGTACAATGCTTACCTCTCCACTGGCTCCTTCCCCCTTGGCCTTTGAATGTATTCAGAGCTTCCCTGCCCCTCCAATGACATTCCTATTTTACATTTTACTTCCACTGCCAAGTTCTACAAATAGTTTCTCTCAGAGGCCATCATTTCTCAGTCCATGGTCCATCCTCCTACTCCTGCTCTCTGGCTTCCACCCCTGCCCCTCCTCACCCTTCCTCTACCTTGATGTCTCTGTGAGGATTTGATCCTGTTGGTCCTACTCCTACCTAAATCCTTTGGTTTCCATAGGGGGCAGCCTCTTAGATGGCCTCCAATGATCTCTGCCTCCTGGAATTCAGACCGTTGTATAATCCACTCTCCTTGTGGGTTGGCTTTTGGCCCAGATGGACAGCTTGTAGTGGGATTACTGCACGTGCTGGTCCAAAGCCCACACAATCCAGGCCAACCCTGCTTGAAGGTGGCAGAACAGGGCACGATTTGGGGCTGCCAAAGGCCCCCACTCCTCCATACAACCTCTACCTGTCATGGAGCCTGAGGTACCTCTCTTTCAGCCTCCTTTAGATGGCAGGGCCTATTAAACCCTTAGCCCCAATATGCGCTTTGACATGAGTATCCCAGACCTCTTTAGGGACTGCAGGGCCGTAAGGAGATGGAACCATGGTGGAAAAGTTTGAGAAGGGAAGGAGGAGAGATATACAGGATGGCCCATCATTATCTCTATTCATTTCACACTTATTAAGCACCTACTATGTGTCAGGCAATGTGCTGGGAGCTGGGGTTTCAGAAATGGACCAGAGATAATGTCTCTGCAATCACAGGCTTATGGTCTAGATAGAGAGCAACTAGCAAACAGTGACAACACAGTGTGGCTGGGCTAGGAGAGGGGCAGTGAGAGGGTGGTGGGGACACAGAAGAGGCGCCAGACCTAGGTCTAGTCCAAACTGAAACTAGTGAGCCCAGCAAGGCCATACATTTAGGAACTGGGGAAGTAATTCTGCCTGCTGCTGGCCCGGTTCCAAACGAATAATTCCACATACCTTGTATGTGGTGTTCCTGACACCTTCCCAAGTTTCCATGGCAACTGGGAATCACCACTACCACACCCACCCCAACTCACAAGATGGTCTTCTGCCTGTTGTGGCCAGCAGCTGTGTCGTGTTGTGAATAAATAACAAGCATCTAGCCTTAGAAACTGGATTTACCCTACAGTCATTCCTGGTGGGGCAGAGTTAGGTGTGGATGTCAGCATGTGGGTGTAGGTGGGGACAGGTGGTAAGGGGTCTCTAATACTTTGAATGCATCCACCTGCCTCAGCTCACTGTCACCAGAGTTAGGTCATGGGTCAGTCAGCATTCATTCGATGCCCTACTAGGGCTTGTAAGCAGGTGTCCCTGCTGAAGAGATGCTCAATGTTTAATAGAACCAAGCTTCAGTGAACCATGCCCTGCTTGAGCTTCCATTTTCTCATCTGTTATATAAAGATAATTATTCCTGTCTCAGTAGCTTGTTATAAAGAAGAAACAAGATGACATCTAGCACAGAAAGCATATTCTAGCATAATGTCTAGCACATAGTGGGTGCTAAAAATGTCAAATCTGGAAGGTCCATTCTATATGTTTTGGCCTGCCCCCACAATGGAACCTTCTCTCCTCCCCAGATCCTTATTATTAGCTCTGTGACTAGGCAGAAAGACAGAAGCCCTGGGGGTCCTCAGAAAGTTGAAGAGCCCAAGTTAGAGGTCACCCAGAAGTTCCTAACATCCTGCTTTATTTGGAGTGGTCCTTAAACATGAGAGAACTGTGTAAGTCCTGGCTTTGTCCATGACTGGCTGTGGGACCTTGGGCAAGTTACTGCCCCTCTCTGGTTCTCAGTTAACATCTCCAAGTGCCCTAGAGCAGTGGTTTTTACAAATTGTGTTCCCCAGAAGCCTAGATGCCCTGGGAGACACTGTGGCAGGGAGAGGGATGAGACTGAGTAGGTGAGGCTCTGCATCCTCTAGTCCTAGTTTGGTGGAATTTATATGTGCCACAGCTTTTAAAATAGTTCCACAACCCTGGCCCCAAGCTCCTGGCTTTGATAGAGCAGAGCCCAGGGCCAGGAGGGTAGGGAATTGGTTCCTTGACTGCTTCCTCTGTCCTGGTGTACATGAGCCCCGGACCTGGGAGCATCCACACCAGGAGATGCCCTTGACCCTGAAGGTGCCCCAAAGATCCATTTTCTCTCATGCCAAGCAGTGTGAGCCCTCTTCTTGCCCTAGACCTTCTCTCTGACAGTCCCATCTGCCCCAAACCCAGGCTGCTACAGCCAAACACCCTAAGGAGCGGTATGATGAAAGAGACTGGGGCAGAGTGGCAGCCTAGGAGAGGGAACAAGCCCTGACTGTCTCTTCCCCTTGGGAGGGAACAGCAGAGGCTAAGCACTGAGGACATTGGGCCAGTGGCCTGTCCTCCCAGGGAGCTCTTGCTAAGTGTGGAGAGAGGAGGCCTATTCTGAATTTGGGACAAAGCCTACCCCGTGCTTGACTCTTGTTGCCATGGAGACCCAGAAAGGTGTTATTAGCATCTTTTCAACTCGGTGGCCCTGTGTGGTCCGGTCCCGTGCAATCTTAGCAGTAGCGCACCATCACCCTGGCAACCCATTAGCCTAGTGTTGTTACCATGGAAACTCCAGCAAGGTCGATCAGCTCGGGAACTTCCCAGAGGAGATGTGCACTGGGGGATCTGCCCATAGCAGTGCCCAATCTGTAGCCCTCCCAAGTGACAGAGGCCTGCTCCTCAGACTGAAGGTAGTTTAGGATCTTTTCTAGATCAAGCTCAGAGTCTGTGTGACAGGAAAGAATTCAGCCCTTTAGAGTGGCAGGTCTATGCCTCGTTTCCATGGAAATGCTGCTTTTAAAGATCTCAAAGCCTGATGTAAAACTGACTCTTCGTGGAGATTGAGACTGGTGACAAAGGAGGCAGTGAGCCTGTCCTTCATTCACTTGCCCATTCATTCATTCATTCATTCAGCATTTATTGAGCACCTATTAATACAATGGACACTGCACATGTCCTGGGCTCTAATTGGAGGGAACAATGTCTGCTCCCACACTCTCCTCAATTGAAAAAGGAATACTGAGGTGGGGGGACCATCTTGCCAAAGGGTGTGGGAGCAGAAAGTCTGTGTGTGTGGTGGGGGCATGAGACAATGTTTGATTTCTATAGTTTCCTCTTATCAGCCTACCTTCTGCTTGAGCCTTCAGGGAATTGGGATATTTGGGTAGTCTGGATCCCCAAAGGTTTGGCCAGGCATGCCAAAAGATTCTAACAGCCACAGTTTTGTGAAGTTGGAACAAGCTACTCTTGGAAGTAATGAGCTCCCCATCACCGGAGGTTTGCAAACAGAGGCAGAACAACTGCTCAGTGAGGATTGTGTAGAGACTGTAGAGCATGACCATTAAGAAGACAGGTTTTGGGGGTGGATGTGGCTCAAATGGTTGGGCGTCCGTCTGCCATATGGAGGGACCTGGGTTCGATCCCCGGGACCTCCCGGTAAAATAAAAAAAATATATATAGAAGGTGCATGAGCTGCCAGGCTCTGTGTGCTGGTGAGCCAGCAGGCCCCAGGAGCCATGCAGCAAGATGATGACATAACAGGAGAGAGACGCAGGGGAGAGACAAGACGAGATGCTCCAAAAGCCAGGAACCGAGGTGGCGCAGGTGGCAGAATACCTCTCTCGTACATCAGAGGTCTCCAGGATCAAATCCTGGTGAAGACTGGAGGAGGAGGATGAGAAGAGATGGCAGGAAACAGATACAGAGAACTGCCCAGCGAATGGACACAAAATAGCAAATGGGGAAGTGGGGGTTTAAAATGGATAAAGTAAATAAATAAATCTTTAAAAAAAAAAAAAAAAAAAAAAGAAGACAGGTTTTGGAGCCAGACTACCTGGATGCAGGTCTTGGCTCTGCAATTTACTAGCTATGTGATCTTGGGCAATTCACTTCATCTTGTTGAGCCTCATTTTCTCACCTGTAAAATGAAGAGAGGAGTTTCTACATCATGGGATTGTTGTGGGGATTAAATGAGTATAATGTATGCAAAACATTTAGAAGAGTACTTAGCATATAATAAGTGCTCAATAAATGCTAGCTTGTATTATCTGATGCTGGCTCAACTAGTGGCACATAGGTCCTTGCTGACCCTGGTATTCTATGTAACTTTGTTGGTTACAAATCCTCCTGAACACCCTGGGGATAAAAAAGAGATTCCTGCGAGGGTGAGACTGCTGCCCTGCCAAGGAACCCGCTGATGGTAGAACCTTGGAGTGTTGTACTCACCCCCTTGCATGCTTCCAGCACTAGCTTTCTTTTCAGAGTACTCTCAGGTTCAGTGCCTTAATTGAGCCTCAAGACAATCCAAGGGGTGCAACAATTACCCCTATGGTATAGGTAAGGAAAATGAAGCTCAGAGTCGGAGAGTGATACAGCTACCAAGTGGAAGAACTGGGATGGAAGTGTCCTCTCATGGTCCTCAGGGCTTGCATATGGGGAGGATAGCAGCTGGGAAGGGGTAAGTCATGGGGTGGGCAGAGGAGACGAATGCATGGTAGTAACGACCTGTGGTAGGCAGCTCCCCACCGTTTGCAAAGCCCAAGGAGTAGAGGAGGGTATTTTCAAGATATGCTGTGGGTGTGGCTGGTGTGCCACACCATGGGCAAAGGACAAGGCTAGGAATGACCTTGAGCATTTACTTTATCTGAATAGTTTGAAACCTCCAGAGTGCCCATCCCTCTGAGCTCACTCAGAAAGCTGGGCCTTTGGGCAAAGTCCAAGGGAGTCATTAGACTCAGAGCTGACACTTCTGTTTCCCACATAATGGCTCAAGTACTTAACTGATGGCTGATGGCCTTACCAAGGGAATTTGATTGCTGAGACCAGCCAAGTGGACTAGTGTTTCCAGGCCATTTTGGGTTGGGGGTGAAGAAGGGCCGTTTTAAAAAACACACTTTCTGTTGGGCTTGAGAACAAGAGTAATACCCTAAGTCATGGTCTCCTAAAGCTCCAAATTAAACTAGACATATTACCTAGGAGTGTGGGAAGTGGACAGGGGTGATATTAAAAAGCTTTAATAACCAGTATGACATGTGCACAGATGATCAGTATATTCATTGCCTGTAAACATCCAGTAAGGCTGTACCAGCACATACAGAAGAAAATGTCAGCCCCGGATGTGAGCTTGCCCTAGGGATAGGGGGTGCTCCTTCAGACCTCCCCCATGGGTTCCTTTTCAAGGATCAGATTTGCTCGTTGCCTCCAATGCCTTCGATGAGAGTCCCCGAAGCAGCTGTGGGAGTGTGGGAAATGTACCTGCTAGGGGAAGAATGGCTGGGATATGGGGTTCTAGAAAGGAGAGCCAGACAGCCTAGGGGCAGACTCTCTGCAAAGAGCCTTGCATACAAACAGGGCATGGCCTGAATTCAGAGACCCAATTGCTGCTCTTTGCAGCCACAGGCTGGTGGGCTGGCCCCTGGTACCCTTAGGTGCCAACTTCTCCCCCTTCCCCCTCATACATACCTTGCACAAGCACAGTGAATGTGCACACAGACTATATAATATGGTACATATCTAGGAACAAATACACATACCTGCCCGTTGAGTGTTCACACATGCACACATAAAGAGCCTGCATATGCCAATGACCTGTCAACACTCCCTTACACCCTCTCAACTCATGGGGCATACTCTTAGACTCACCAAAACAGTCACAGACTCAGAATCCTGGAGCAGAAGAGACTTTAGAGATGCCCTGTAAAAGAGGTAACTTCAACTGACTCCAGTCGGCCACCTTGGTCTTTGCTCTTCTTCACAGCTCCTAGGGAACAGGAAAGATGAGGTGACCTCAGGAGTTTCCCTTCAATGGCCCCGAGCTTCACTTGGCACTGGCTGGAAGAAGTTGTTGCACTTTCGGCACTCAGCCAGCAGGGGGCAGCCCCTCACGCCACACTGGACTTCCCTCAAAGCCTGGTGGAGGAGAAAGGGAGGCAAAGTGCAGGCAAAGATGAAAATACAAGAAGTTTTCAAAGTGTCTGGCCAGCCTGAGAGCTGGCCTAGGTGCACCCAGCCACCCATTCCTATGGGTGGGGGCGGGGTCCTTCACCCCCCCACTGACCGGCTGGTGAAATTATAACTGGCAAGTTATCAGGAGAGGATGTTTCTGTCATCCTAGCATGCCCCTGCCCTGCCCAGCCTAGGGCTCAGCTCGGAATCAGCCAACACTCATGAGTTGAATCAAATCTCTCATACCACACGTCACAGCCCCTCCCAGGGCCTGTTTCTTCATCTGTGAAATGGGTTTAAGAATAGATCACATCTGCTTCCTCCCTCCTCAGTGCTTAAACACAAGCTGCAAGTTCCCTCTGCCTGGACTTCACTTCTGCTTAACCCCTACACATCCCTCAGGTTTCAGCTCCCACTCCTGATCAGGGAAGCTCTCTCTGACTCTGTCACATTACTAGGTCATGTGCTTTGTGAGAAACTTCCTAGGGTCCTGTGCTTTTCCTTCAGAGCCTTTACCACAGTTCATGGCCAGACATTCACTTGTGATTTTTTGATTGACATCTGTCTCTCTGAGGAGGCAAGGGATGTGGTCCATAGTAGGCATGCAGTCAACATTTGTTGAGCTTCAAGAAATGAATTTCTATAGCACTTTACAGATTACAAAGTGCTTTCGCATATAAACTTGGCCATTCTACCCTCTGAGGTAAGCATTTCTCTCTTGTTTCAGAGAGGCATGGTGCTCTTCAGTTTACCAAGCATTTTAACTCCAGAAACTTCTCTCGAGCCTCATGACAAGCTTGGGAGGGAGCTAGGGGTTATTATTCCCATTTTAGAAACCATAAAACTGAGGCCCAGATAGGTAAAGTGACTGACCCAGGATTGGTACTTGGAGGAGCCAGGATTTTTATGTTTCCAGATCCCATGCTGGAGAGTATATTCATTATATCCCCCTTCATCACTGTCGGCATCATTCACATTCATTGCCATTATGGCCATGTGTTGCCAGGAGAGGCGGTGCATGTTTGGCAAGCACACAGGTTTTGTGGAGTGACAAACCTGGGTTCCAATCCCGGCATCACCTACTGCATGACTTCAGGGCTGGAGGAGCATCAGGGGAAGGCTTCCTGGAGGAAAGCAGCCTTGGCTGGTACCTAAAGGACCTGGGAGCATTTGGAGAGGCCCAGAGCTGGAAATGGGAGGCTAGAGCAGCACTGGAAAATGAGGTTTGGGTGACTTGGGCTGAAGCCTTCCCAGCTTCTGCTTCCTGAAAGACAAGGATGAGGCTCACTCCCTGGCAGCTCCTGCCAAGGTCAGTGTACAGGCTCAGAGCCAGGGGAGCAGGTGGGGAGGTATAGAGGGTGTTGTGGCAGCAACCAGTAGCCAGGAACTGTCAGGAGACCAGTCACACCCTTGCCACACACCTCCCTCCCTTGAGTCCCCCAGACGCAAGGCAAGGCCTTCCCCTTCTTTGCACACCAATCCCCACCCCGACCCCTCATTGTCCCTGACAGAGTGTAGGTGTTTTATAGCTGATAGCCCAGGGGACTGATTGGTTAGAATCTGTCCTTGGGTAAGTAGGGGCAGACAAAAAAGGCCTTTCCTGTGCTTGAGTTCTGAAACTTTTGGCACAGGTTGAGGAGAGGAGGAGCTATTTTTAAACCTTGCATAAGGCCTGGGACCTAGAACTTGAGGGGCAGTGAGGGTGGAGGTGGAGAGGGCTGTAGCTGGGAGGAAGCCCTGGGTGGGTGGGTGGGGGTTGGGTTAGGGGGATGAGGAAGGGGGATCAGACTGGAACTTCTCCAGAGACAAGCATTTGAGATTTCTGAGGTGATGGAAGTGGGAAGAGGATCCTCTCGTGAGACCCCTCTGTCCCCTCTGTATGACCTCTTTCCTCCCTGCTCCCAGCTTCATTTAGCCTCCCTTATCTTTTCACATCTCTCACACCAGAGGAGGTGGGAGTTCCTGAAGAAGGTGATAAGAACTCTAGGCCATGAGAAAGTTTTGGACCCCAAACACAGGGGGCTGAACCCCCACAAAACTTTTGTCAGGGTCACCAGACCCTATCCCCATACTTGCCAGGGAGGAAACCAGAGGGAAGGATGGGCTTCCTCTTCTGAGCAGGCCTCCCACAGTCCTGCAGACACAAACTGGACTGGGGGTGCCAGAGCAAAGCCCATCCCCCACAGTCAAGAGGTGACTGCAGCCCTTGAGCAAATGCTTAGCATTTCAACAGTGCCTTTGCCTTCCTTTAAAGCAATGCCACCTTTATTCTCTCGTTTCATTTCTTTTCTTAAACATTTTTTTTGAAATAATTTCAAATGTACAGAACAGTTGCAAAAACCCATTTGGAGAACTCCAACATACCCCTCCCCCCCCAATTTTTAACATTTTGTCACATTGGCCATATCATTCTGTCTATCCATCTATCAGTCCATCTACCATCTATCTATTTTCCAAACATTTGAGAGATGGTTGTATACATCATGTTCCTTGACTATATAAGCAGCATGTACATGTTCCTTTCCTAAGAACAAGGATATTCACTTATATATGCCTCATTTCATTTTCACATGTTATGGAAGAGCCTTAGACTAATGACTTAGCCTCTCTGTCCCTTGGTTTTCTCAGCTATAAAATGGGGTTGTAATGTAGTTTAGGTCAGGAGAAATAAAGAGCTGGGGACAGTGCTTGACATGTGGGTCACACTCTAAGCATGTTTGCTGGTATTATCTAGCTGTGTTCCCTTAAGAAGCTCACTGTCCCTTTCTGTGAAAATGAAGGGGTTTGGGGTACTGAATGACCTCCCAGGCTCCTGACAGCTCTGATGGTCTAGAATTTTATACATCTGAGGTAGGGAAAGTGTACCTATGAAAATCGATGAGGGAGGACTGGGACCCCCCTCAAAAAAAAAGATGAACTGACCTGCTTAGGGTCCCACAGCTAGGAATTGGCCAAACTGGGCCTAGGATGTAGAACGTGGAATCTCTAGC
Source organism: Tolypeutes matacus (assembly GCA_026826555.1). NCBI lineage: Eukaryota > Metazoa > Chordata > Mammalia > Cingulata > Chlamyphoridae > Tolypeutes > Tolypeutes matacus. Next base: position 518,858 of record JAKSZT010054141.1, read on the forward strand.
TTCAGGCTGCAGATTCTTCAATACCCAGGGAAAAGCAGAAAGCCTTTTGGTTTACACAATGGGGGAAGGACAAAATGGAGGTTTCAGCAGCCCCTGGGGCCAAAGGGAAGCTTGTGCAGACATAACCCAGTGGTGGCCTTCCTCACTGGCCAAGGTTCCCATTTTTCTGCCATATGCCCATTTCTTCTCCCAGAGCTCCTCCCTCCAGGTCTCTATGGTAGGCCCTGAATTCCCTCTGGAAGGCAGGCCTGAGGCATCCCCACCGATTGCTGGGTTCCCAACAAAGCTCACACACACTCTCATGGTGGCTTCAGACCCACACACCACCTCAAGGTGGTCTGGGCAGATGAGGAGGCTAAGTCCCAGAAAGGGCAAAGGAGAGGCTTGACTGAGCTGTCCAGCAAGCCCTGGGCAGAAGCAGATCCAGGACTGGAAGTCGGGTTTCCTGTTACCTGCCCTGGTGTAGAAAGGAACCCCGAGGACCAGGCGGTTCTCAGGGCATGTGTGTGGCTTAGCAATTCTAGACCATGGTTCTCAGATCAGGTGTTACTGATGAGTGTTTAGCACCTTTGGAGAGGCCTCCTGGGCTGCTGCCCAAGCTAATTCTCCAGCAAGTAAGAATGCTGATGGCCTAATATGTCCCTGGGGAGGTGTGATGGGTTGCCTAGGATACTGGAAGTTTCCAGTAGCACAGTCAGGGTGGGGATGCAGTCCCCTATGAGGAGCATGGTGGTTGGCCTGAATCGAGGATAAACCCAGGTTTGAGGCTTGACTCGCCAATGAGTTGCTCTGTTGACTTCTCAGGGCTAGAGTGAGGCTTAGCAGAGATAATAATAGCTGCCTCTTAGCTGATCTCGTACCATGGGCCAGGCACTGTGCCAAACACTTTACCTGAGTCATCTCATTTAATCCTCACCACTACGCTATAAAGTCAGCAGCAATACCCTTCCTGACTTGAATCTGTCTCCAGGCTTCCCCTTCCACTGAACGCACTTCTTCGTTAGTATGGTTATTATTATCAGGGCCAGGACAGAGGCCATCTTGGAACTGGTTTATTAAATTCTGTTCATTATAATCCTTGATGCAGAATGTAAATCTTGCCCTTGGGCCCCAGGCAAGAGTTCAAGGACTAAGTTGAAGGACTTTCCGGTGCTTCCTTTGAAACAGGGCTCAGCAAACTATGCCCCACCCACCTGTTTTTAGAAATAAAGTTTTGGGGGCACACAGCCATGCCCATTCTTTTATGTCCTGTTTATGTTTTATGGCCGCTTCCACACAACAGCGACAGTTTCATCCCACAAAGCTGAAAATACTTACTGTCTGGCCCTTTACAGAAATGTTTGCCAACCCCTGATCTGAGACATTCAAGGAAATGTCCTTGCTGGCCTCCTTCTCTGAGCACTGGCCAGTACATAGGGAAAACTGGCCTTTCATAGGAGCACTGGAGAGGCCTTCCATTTTGGGGATTCCAGAGAAATGCTGACTGACTCCACAGGCCTGCTTGGGCCGGGAGCAAAATGTATTGAGTAAGTCTTCCCCACCATTTCCTTTGATGGTTAGCTGGCACAGTCTCACACTGGTCAGAAAGAAATTTTGGATTGGGAAATTTCTGTTGGATAACCTTTAGGCCTGAAAAAATAGAATTATATAAGCCCCTCAGAATGGCCGCTTGGGCTGGGACCCATGGATCCTTCAGCACAGGAGCCCAGGCCCAATGGGGGAACACCAAGTCAGCCAAGGCTACTGGGAGAGTCTGAAATGTCAGGTCTCAAAGCAGCTCTGGCTCATTTTACACCACATCTGGGTTCCTCAAAAAGCTGTGTGTGGTCTGTTTGCCTCCCTAATCTCTGTCATTTCAGAGGCTACCTAATTTCGGGATGGATTTGAAGCTGTGTTGGTTTTCAGGTTCTTTGCCCCCACCCTTTCATCTCTCTGTCCAGGACTTTCAGTCATAAAATGAACAGTTAAGCAAACTCTTTTTGCTTTTGCCTTTCTCAAAGCTCTGCTTTTTGAAAAACAACCCTCTACTCTGATCCTGTTGTATTTAGTTGGTCAAGATCTTTCCGAATGGTGGCAACCCATGTCCTACCTTTTTTGCGTTTGAGGTCTAATTTTCTTCACAGAAAGCCACACACTTTCCTTCTCCTCCTGCCCTGCTGTCATCACCACCCACTAGCATCCAGGTGAGCACATATGCTCCATGGACCCTGGTGGCTGCTTCCCCTTCCTTGACCCTACCTCGGCTGTCCACCATCCCCTTGCCAACTTCACCAAATGCTCTTGGGCCTTCTCAGGCCAGTTTTAATCTCACAGCCTCCACTAACCTTTCCCTGATGCCATCAGTTCCCACCATGCCATCTTGTACTCCAAATTTCTATTGCCCTTACCAAGAATACCAAACACTTTTTGTACTTCTCTAGCTACAGTACCTTCTCTAGTACCACAGAAAGAATTTGTATTCTAGGAATTAGAAAAGCAGATTCTTGATTCACTTACTAGGCTGTGAGGCTTTGGGCAAGTCACTTCACCTCTCTGAGCCTGTTTCCTCATTTATAAGATGGGGATAATGGTCTGTGTCGCCCAGTTGCTGAGATGACAGAATGAGTTCATATTTTTAAGGAGCTCTGAGAACTGTTAAAGGACTGTACATGTGTCATGTCTGGATCAATATCAAGTTGCCTGCCATGCCACCAACCCCTTCTCCTTGGCTTCATGTGAAATGAGAGCTTTGGGGGTGATAAGGGAAGTAACACACCAATCAGCATAACGTCAGCCTACCCAAAACCTCTTTCCCTAAAACCAGTTCCTCTGATGACCAGTTTGCCTAAAAGTCAAACTAGCAATTTTAAAATGAGGCAGTTTGCACCAATTTTCCTAAGAGGCACTTCCAACATAATGGTGTATTTTAAATCTCTATATCGCAATTTGCAGCATTTTGTGAATGATGAGATTGTTTTGTGTGCTCGTGGGTGACTTTTTCTATTTTCTCTATTGAACGCTTTTATGACTTTTTAGCAGGTTTGTCTGAAGACTCTTTCTTGGAAACACTATATTTCTAGCACCAAATACTTGTTAGATCTATAGAATTTCCCATAAGATTTATCAAAAGCACCATTTTTGATCACCCCTGCCTCCTCGTCAGGCTTGGTTCTGCATTTTATATGCCTGTGTGCACCTAATGGGCTTATTAGCCAAATTAGCATGTACCCAATGTTCCTTTCTGTTCTGCAAGATATTGGCATTTTGACAATCAGCACGAAGAAGTGAGACAGATGGGGGCAGAATTGTATTGAACTCCTTGCATTTTATTTCTTTTGTGCTATCTCATTCATCAAGCAACTGTACTTTGCAAAACAAAATGATGCATACAAAGTCATTACCAAATATATTTATTGCTAGAAACATAACATTTATCAAAAAAGGCAAACTGGCTAAAAAGTCCCGAAAGTGTTCAAAGGTTAGATTGAATAGAAGACACCCACCAAGGATACAAAACAATTTTTAGTAGAAATCCCACATTTAATTGGAATGCTCTTAAATAAATTGCTTTTTTAATATCCTTTAAATGACATTGCAAAAATAAAAATTAGAACACCCAAACAGATGCCAGCACATTCAAAAGTAGGCTGAATTTTATGGGAACTGGTCATTAGGCCTAGGGATTCCTTTTGTGAGTTTGTGGCAAATTCGTATGAGGCCAGTTGACCTAGAACTGATCTGGAAAACAGGCACTTACATCCCTGAACGTGCCATTTGTGAGCACGAGGACAACCACAGACCTCAGGGAAGAGGAGTGCCCCTGCTGAACAGGAGGTCCAAAAGTAAGGGCTAATTGTCAGCTTTTGACTCTTTATTATAAAGACATATTTACATCAATCTTTACAAACACAGTGAACACAATTATGGGAAGGGGGCAAATTCTTAATGAAAAGGGCCTTAATAATCTTTGTATAAATTAGTATAAGAATCATACACAACCACTTTAAATAAGGCATCCCCCCTGGCCCACCCACTACCCTCCTCTGCCTCGCATCTCCCAACCTTCTCAGCCATCCCCCCTTTTTCCCCCTTCCCTGTGGGGATGGGCTTGGCTGCAGATCATGGCAGGCTGATGAGGCAGGAGATACCAGAAGGAGGGGGAAGAAGGCCCAATTCCTGGAGGGGGTATGGGTGGCAGAAGACACTTTCTTGGCACTGGCCAGCCCCCACTCCAAGCCTGGGGGGTATGGGGGGAGGCTGGTGCCCAGCCCATCTCCCTGGAGTGGGCCTTGAAGCAGCAGCAGCAGCAGCAGCAGCAGCAGCAGCAGCAGCAGCAGCAG
>JAKSZT010054141.1:523186-536855 GCA_026826555.1 Tolypeutes matacus
AGCAGCAGCAGCAGCAGCAGCAGCAGCAGCAGCAGCAGCAGCAGCAGCAGCGTTAGCAGCAGCAGAGGTAAGGGACTCATGGGGGAGGAGATAGGCAAACATTGGGGGTTATTATGGGACTTGGGGATCCCTGACTCCCCTTGCCCCTACATATGTGTAAGTGGGGCATCAGGCTCTTGTTTTCCTTATGCTCCTTCCTGGGAGGCCTCTGAGAAAGAAGCTTACCTAGACATAAGGTGAGAAAGTCCACCTTCAGGGAAGGTCTGGTGAAGGTCTCTCATGGATGATAGGGCCCCTGGCAATGGTGTGGGGGGGTGCTATCCTACCTGTACTTCCTCCCAGCTTTTCTTCCCTTCCATGCTTCCTTCTCCACTCTTTCCTTAAGGAAAAGCCATGGTGAAGAAATGTTCTCTCAACACCCAGCTACAGGGAGTGGGGAGATGTTACCAAAGAAGGGAAAGCTAGAGAGTCAAATTACTTAGGGCTGCCTCCTGACTCCAAAAACCAGTGATGAGGTATGAATGGTAGTCTCAGTGTCTGTCCTGCCCCTGTTAAAATATCCCGGGCCTGAGAGTGCTTCAGGAAATGGGGGCAGCTGGCGAGTTCTAGAACTTTTCAGCCCGGGTTGGGGAATGAACCAACTAGGGAGGTGGGAGCAGCTCCGTGCCCATGACGGGGCAGTTCACAGCCAGTCTGCCTCTCCCTTCCCAGTCACCCCCAGCCCCAATGCTGGGAAAAGGCACTTCATCTGTTTTGAAAAGACTTCATAAAGAGGGACGAGGACATGATAATGCGGGAATGGGGAGAACTGGGTCCTCATTCTGGCTCTCCCAGGCCTCTGGTTTTGGCAGAAGTTTGCATAAGGGGGCAGAGCTAAGTGAGCTCTGAGGTTCCTTTCAGCTGTGACTTTCTGTGCTTCTTGGCAAAAAAAATCCTCCTGCCTGGCTTTTGTTCCTGGGAGGGTATAGAGCCATCTCAGGCCCAGAGCCCTGCCTTCCTGAGCTAGAGTTTGAAGTAGCTGGGGGTGGGAAGGAGAAGGGAGTGTTAGGAGATGCAGAAAGGTGAGAAAAGTGACAGAGTACTTCATGGGGTCCCCTCTCTAGCCTTTTCCTTCACTGGGTCAGACATGGACATGAGGAAGAAGCCACACCAGCTTTTTCTCCTCTTCTCCCATGCTTCAACCAGAGTTCTAATGCCACTGTCCCCCCATGATACTGTCTGGATCCCAGCCCTGGAGGCCCCCTAACTAGAATCTCTCATTGCTCATGTCTGTGTTCATTTCCTGAAGGCCAGGCTGAAGGGTCCCCCTGACAAGAAAGCATGGGATTTGCTGAAGCCCATTGAAGAAGGGAGGGTTTCCACCCTGACCCCTGGGTTATTATACACAGGAAGGAAGTGCCAAGTGAAGGGCTGGGACATCTAGATGGGAGAGGGAGGGAATAGAGTGTGGGGAGAGCCTGGGAGAAGATGGAAGGCCAGGAAGGCCTACCAGTGCTGGGTCTCCAAAGTCAGGCCGGGGAGGGGCCAGGAAGATGGGTCAAATGGATCCTGGAGAGAGAGGGAATCATCCAAAGTAGTGCAGGACCATGCCATTCAAGGAAGCTGGTGGGTGAGAAGATCCGGGACCATCAGCAGCTGGAACAGGTGCAAGACGAGCGGTGAATGGATGGATGTGAGAGCTCCAGAGAAGCACGGACCCATCTATGGAGTAGAGAGAACTGGAGGAGGCAGGCACTGGAGGGCTCCCTTCAGTCAGCCCTAAAGAGACAAAAAATTACGAGACAGAAGTCATTGACGGGCTCTAAGCCAAAAGAACCATTCAGGAGAGGGGAGGAGACAGCCTTCATCCCCCTACCACCCCGACCCCAGAACCCTGAACCTAAAGTTCAAGGCCCCTGAGTTGGTGCCGCCCTGTGCTGGCTGAAGTGGGAGAGACAGCTAGCCAGGCTTCAGAGGCAGGCTTAGGCCCTGCTCTCTCTGTGGCTGCCTTTGATTTCTCTCTCTTTTCCACAGCTGTGGGGCAAACCATGGTCACAACTCTCTTCCTTTTCTCTGTCTCATACCCCCCCCCCACCCCGCAAAAGGCTTTCTGCCTCCCTCCCCCTCTCTCAGAAAGTTCACACTGGTGATGCCTGTAGGCACACCCTGGAGCAACCCTCCCCAGCTCACCAAGGCTCCCAGGCCTTCTAGAACTCTTCAAATGGGCCTGCCCAACCCCAGGCAGCAGGGTGGAGGAGAGTGAGCACCCAGCTCTGGGGAAGTAGGATGGGGGAGTCAGGGGACTAGCCCTAAGTGTGAAGCCCCTCTCTGAGCCTTAGGCTCCTCCCCCGTAAAATGAAAGGGCTGGTCAGGGGTACTAAAAGCTCCCTTCCAGCTCCAAGCCCCTATGTCATGTGCAGTACCACCACGGCTTGGTGGATGTGTCTGGCCAGTCATAAGGGGCAAGGTCACCCTAGCATCAACTCTGGGGTGACCCACTGACCAGAGGCTCAAGTACCTGCTTCAGAAAGGCATGGGCCCCTTATGAGAGAGGCGGGGCCGCTGGCGGCGGAATTTCCTCCGACCTCCCTGCCAGGGCCCTGGTCCGTTCCTTGATCCTCTGGGCTGCACCCGGTGGCGGACATTGCCATCCTCCAGCCCCTTCCCATCAGAAGGCTGCATCAGGGGTCCTGCAAGAAGGAAAAAGCCTGTTAGTGAGGAAGGGAGATGAAAATGGGGGAGGGGGGCTGTGGGTCACAGTTCCCCTGGGAGAGGGCAATCTCTCCAGGAGGCAACAGGACTCCTAGCTTTTCTTTGTATTTATTTTCTATCCTGATGGCAAATTTGCAATTTTCACCCTGACCAGGGACCAATGGAACCCATGACTCACATCTTGCAATTTATGTATTTTTGACAGTTATATCATGCTTCTGACAGGCACAAACATGTTTTTTCCCTGGAAAATCACTGGGGATGCAGTTTGGGACATTGTGCCTCTACTTGGATGGGATACAGGAGGCAATAACCCCTCCCACTGCACTCCCCATGGCACAACCTTATCCCTTTTCTTCTTTTCTTTGTTGAAGGATTTAAAAGTAAATCCTAAGCATCATGTCATTGTTCTACATCCTTCAATACACTCTTGAGTACCAGAGATCTCATATCTCATACCTGGGCATCTCATCAGTGTTTAGGCTTCTCCAAGCCTCACTCTTACCCTTGTGGCCTCCCAGTGGGTATAGCTGGGGGGCTTGGGGAAGGGAGTCTGACTCTGCCTGCCTTATGCGGGGCTCACCTCAGCCTGTGACTAGATTTAGAGGCCAGTAAATATTGGATGAATGAGTGAGTGAGTGAATGAGTGAATGACCACATATAGCAGCATGTCTGGGCATCAGGAGAGGGGTGGGCTGTTAGGATTGGCACCTCCCCACTCCATGCCCAACCTTGTTTAATTTCCGGCTCCCCCCTGCCCCCCCCATACCCTGGCCTGATGAAAATTCCTTCCATTCCAATCCCAGCTGGCTTCTATTCTGCTCTCTGAGGCTTCTTTCTACATCTGTCCACATCTGGCTTAGAGGATTCGCCTGTTTATGCCAGACTGAGCCCTGACAAGAGAATCCAAGTGCTGCTGAGTGCTCTTGGGTGCCATGAGGGAGATGGGACCCAGGCCTGCTCTCTTGGGGCCTGCTGTCCAAGCCAGGGAAAATGAGTTGGTGCTCCAGAGGCAAGTTCTGGCTGCAGGAGGTGGGCAGAGTTAAGAGATGACGCTGGGAGGAGGATTGGCAGGGGGCTTGTGCAATGCCCAGTACACGGCTGGCTGGTAGAAGTATGATAATGAATCCCAGGTTCCTCCCTCCGCCTCCCCCCATCCCCACCCCATCAGACTTGCCCTCAGCTATATCCCTGTCCCACGAGGCCCATTTCTAGCCATCCAGGAATCCCCACCATTAGCTCACAGTTTCCAGACAACCTCCCATTGGCTGCTAGCCCCCCAATCATACCCAGAGCAGCTCCTCCTTCCCCTCCTCCCCTGCCTCCACACATCCCCATGTTCTGCTTCCTTCCTCGGCTCCTTGGCACTTGCAATTCCTCCTTCACCCGCACACGGTTTTAGGCGTGTATCCTCCTCTTAAGCCAAAAGGAGGCAAGGTTTGTCCTTAGGGCCCTCTTGGCCCAGGCTCCCAGGGCCTGAGGTTCTTCTCACTCACACCCAGACATGCACACCCACCCCACATACTCAAATCCTCTAACACTCCACCCAGGAAGTACCATGCTTAGATCTTTCCTCTCCTTTCCTACTTCTCTAGGAAACATCACCGGGCCCAATAGGATCCTGCTGTTTACTCAGGGTATTTTGGTGGTTATGGTCAGAGTGGATTAATATGGCAAACTCCTCCCCTCAACTCCTAATCTATGGGAATTAAAACGATAATGGGCAGTAGGTGTGGACAGGGGCCAGGGGTTGCTTCTGCCTGACTGTACTAGAGCTACCTAATTGGTGCCATCTGTGATGGCCCTGCGGCTGGGGAGAGAGAAACTTCAGCTTCTGCCTTGTTCTTCAGGGTGTCCTCAAGGCTCACCTGCCTATTAAGGGTGGATCTGAAGGATGCTGGTCCCAGGTTAGCCCTCTGGGTGGTCAGGACTTGTGGAGGGTGTGGGCAGGCAGCAGGAAGGACCTTGAAAATGTAAGGGAAGCCTTGGTTCTCACTTCCAGCCCTCTACTACTAGGGATTAGGTGGGGTGGGGTTGGGGTGATGGCATCAGTGGACATGGGAGGAGAAACTCAGTGCCAGGGTGAGGAGAGGCTATGCTCAGCACCCAAGATGGTACAAGTTTGTAGTAAGTCAGGAAGGGAGGATAGGGGTGAGGGGCCCCAAGACGTGGGGTGGGGGGAGGCCAAGAGTCAGGATGGCGAGCAGGGAGGATGGCTTGGACTCTGGCCAGGAAGACTTCTAGACTCGAGGGCTGCAGAGAAGAACCACCCTGAGCTGAGTGCTCAGTCAGGACTGGGGAGCAGCCTCCCAGAAGCTCCCCCCAACCCCCTGAGATGCCCAGGATCTTTCTCCACTAGTGTGACTGCTTATCGCCAGGCCTGCCACCTCAATTTTTTTCTCTCCAGGGGCCCTTGGAGCATCTGGTTCCCTCCCCGGCTGCCCACCCCACAGCACTTGGGGTCCCACTGCTGCTGAAGTCCAATGTGATTGTGGCTTCTCACAAAGGCCACTGAGAGTGGGCTTGGGCCCAGTGGAGGAAAAATACTGTTTGGAGCCCTCCAGCAAGAACACATTGGTACTGGTATCATCTATGCCAGCAACCCCAGCTCCCGCACTTCTTGAAGGCCCTGGCATCTTCTGCCCCATTGGGTGGGGGCTCATAGTCCTCATAGCCAGATGTCTGCAGGCTCCTTCAGCACCCAGATCCCATCACCCACCTGTTTCCTACTTTTGATTCTGAGTCTGGCTCATCCGAAGCTAAACTGACACCTGAAACCTTGGCTTTATCCTGACCAAAGGGAAAAATTAGAAGCTGTTGATTCTCATCTCTGCAGAGGTCCTGTTGGTACAAAAGAGTTTCCCTTTAGAAATGGGGGCCATCCCCAGTGCACTTATTTTCTTCCAGCTCATTTGCTACTTAAAGGGAGGTGGAAGCGATCCCCAAAGAATCTCAACCCTGGAGGGAATGGAACCATTGCTCTTTGAAGTGCCGTCCACAAGGAAGCCACAGCATCTCCCTGCCAAGGAACCCCATCAGGAGGAGAACAGGATTTGACTTTCACACAACCTGAACCCCAAACCTGCCAGTGCACAAAAAGGTACGGATGACTTTTCGGGAACCTGCTGGCCTCACCAGGAATGATGCATCTGTTTTCCCTCTGGCTGTCTGGCCTTTCTGGTGATTGCTTTCAAAGTCTAGCCCCCCTCCCCACTCCGGTGGGGACCACGCTGGCTATGCCCTCTCCACTGCTCTGTGGGACTGTGCTTGTCACCGGGGACAGGTGCCCTTCCTTTGTCTGCTGGGCCCTCCACCACAGTCGCCTTCTCAGGTGCCCTGAGCTCTCTTTCAGCACCCAGCACATCACGCTCTGGCGGCCTGGCTAAGGTTATATGGGTGCTTCATGATTGGGAATGGAGCAGGAATGGCCCCTCCCTGAGTGGATGGGGGTGGTGGTACATTAGGCTATCCTCACACTACCACTGTGACTGCCTGCTTTGAGCTAGGGCTGGGGAGGGGAAAGAGGAGGAGGGGCAGAAGCGAGGTGCTCAGACAAAGCCCAAGGGACACTTGGCTCTGGCCAGGCAGCTCTCAGACTCAGGAGAGCAGAGTGTATCCCAGGTCAGGAGGCAGTGGAGGAGTATGTGCATGTGGTGGGGGCAGTGGGGAGTGGGGGGAGAACATTCCAAGTTAGGACAGAGTGTGGAGTGAAGGAAGCAGGGTTTTCAGGCTGGGAACTTTGGGGACTCTGCCTGGGGACAGCATGCAAGTCCGCGCCAAGGGCAAGGTATTTCTGGGGCCCCTGCTTCTAAGCCAGGACAGGAGGTAGGAGAAGCAAGGCCATGTGTGCCTGGACACTTGGCTGGAGGTGGCTCTCCTCCCCTCCAGAAGTGGTCAGGGGACAGAGAGGCAGTGGGAGCCTTGCAAGTTCCCAGCACTAGGCTTCAGCAAAATGTGTGGGCAATGAATCTACACAAATCAGGGAGTGAGGGGAGAGGACTGAACGAGTAAGGGTGAGTTAAAGCAAGAAGTGGCATGGTCTGGGATGGACCCCCGCAGAATTCCAACAGCTTGGCCAACTTCCCTCTGCTTGAAACAAGCTCTCCCCTTTACCTGTACTGCCCCAACAGGGTCTGAGTGGTGGTCTGTTGGCCAACAGTCTCCCCTGTAGCTTCTGGGGAGAGCATCAAAGTGTGCAGACCTAAGAGCCCCAGCTTCCTCTGGGAAGCCCTCTCAGCACCCACTCTATTTCTTCCCCAAAGGCACCACCTCAGACCATTTGCCAGTGGTATCGTGTGGTTGTCTTGTTTTGTCAACCACTTTGGCTGGTAGGCTGAGTGGGATGCTGTTGCTCTCTCCCTGCCAGTGCCTGCCTGACAGTTTCTGAGGAAAGAGCCCGCTCTCTTCTTACCAAGGAAGTGGCTGAGCTAGTGCTCAGGCCTTGAAGAGGAAGGCACAGGGCAGCTACCTGAAGATGGGTGGTGTCAGCCCCAACCAGTGCACCTTCCTGAGAAGCCAGGCAGTGCTCCCAGGGCCAGGGCCGTGCCAACAGGCAAGAGCTGAGAAAGGACGCTGCCCACAAACAGAGGGAGGTGCAGCAGGGCTGGGGCCCACAGAAGCCCCAAGGCTGCAGGCCATCCTATTCTGGAGGTTTGGGAACCAAGTGGAGTCCTGGGTGCTTCCTCTAGGAAAACTGCTGCCCTGCCCTCTCCTTCCCTCTGCTCCACCTCCCTGGGACTGGAGCGCTGGTGCTGGCACCAGCCCACCTCTTCTTGGCCTTCTCTTTCTGCAGTGCCTGGCAGGCAGAGGGACAGCCAGATCACAGGACTATAGCAGCTGAAGGTAGGAGCTGGCAATGCCAGGAGACACTGACACACAGAGGACAGGCAGCCCGGGCTGGGGCTGATGGGGAGTGGGTGGGGACCAGGCTTGGGGCCAGCAAGGCAGCACCAGTGCCAAACATTGACAGATGGGGGGCGAGGTGCAAAGTGGGGGCAAAAGCCCCCTTCCCCTGAGGTACATGGAGGTGTCAGATTAGACACTGTGGTTCCTGGTTCGGTGCCTGAAGGACAGGGGAAATAAGGTGAAGCCTACAGGTGCCCCTGGCTGAGGGAAGGCTGGAGCCGGGAGAGCCAAGAACCAAGCCCTGGGATGGCATGGAAGCTGTGGAGAGGGCCTCCCAGGCCGGAGCAGGAGAGTAGATCAGACAGAACCTTGGGGCAAGGTTGGAGAAGACCGGCCCGGCCCGTCCAGGGGAAGCTGCCTCTGCCCACACGCAGGCTGAAAGGAGCAAGAGCTGAACTCCACGCAGCCGCCTCGGCCGCGTGCTTGGGCCTATGCAACAAGTGTCACGTCTGCATGTTGGCACATCATCCCGAGTAGTCCGCGTTCCCAAGCCGGCCGACGGCCCCAGATCGGCAGGGGCCAGGAAACCTGCAACGTGGGAGCCCATCCCACTCTACTAATCCCCGAGGACAGCGGGGCAGGCACCCCCCCTCCCCGCCCCCCGCCCATACCCCACCACGCGGGGCGCCGGGCACTGAACGCACGCCTGGGGCCCTGGGCTCCTGGGACTGCAAGGAGCGGCGAAGCGGGCCAGCCAGGCAGCCAGAAACCGTGGGCAGAGGTGCCCTGTCAACCCGTGGCCCGGCGCAGCCAGCGCGTGGCTGCTCCAGCCCGGCTCGCGCCGGGCTCCCCGAGAGGCTGGGAGGGGCGGGGGGCGGAGGGAAAGGAGCACGTCAGCGGCTACCGGGTGGAGCAGTTAGGGAAGCGCGGGGCGAGCGGGAGGGCGCGCACTCACCTCCACACACCGAAGTCAAGGAGAACCAGAGCAGCAGAAGCGCGTGAACGCAGCGCCGCAGATTCATGCTGCTGCTCTGGCTGCTGCCGCTGCCTCCGCAGCTGCCCTGGCAAGGGGGCGGGGAGGGCCGAGAGGCTGGCACTGGCAGGCCAAGAAAGGCGGGAGCCGTCGCTCGTGCGGGCGGGCGCAGAGCTCGCGTGGCTCCCGGGCCGAGGGAGTGTGCTCGCCTGAGCCGAGCAGCTTTCGCCGCGGCGCTTGCTCGCCGCCGGCCACTCTCGCCTGCCGCCTGCCGCCTGCCTCTCCCTCCGCGGGCCAAAGCCGCAAAGCCGGCCTCGGCGGCTCCGGAGGCTGGTGGTGAGCTCTTTCCAAGTCCAACTGCCCGTGGCCCAGGCTGCCAGCGAGAAGGCTCCCCGCTCACTCCAGGAGCTGCATTTTGTAGCTTGTGGCTTGGCCGCGAGCCCACTTGGTCATGTGGTCATCGGGAGGGCTGGAGGGGGGGGCAGGAAGAGGGAGAGGGCCCAAGACTCCCGCACCGCCCCCCCTCCCGGCGCGCACTTTGCAGCCCCAGCCAGGGTGCGCGAGGGAACCCCGAGGTGGCCTCAAAACAAAAGGCTGCACAGCCGCTCTGGCTACCCACAACCGCTCCCTGGACAATGCCCGCTGGCCAGAGGCCAGAGGGTTTGCTGAGACCTGAAGGATTTCAAACACAGGAAGCATTTGGGGCGGGGTGGGAGGGACGGGGGTGGTGGGGCACACTTAACCCTTTCTCACCTCGCTTCCTCCACAGCTGTCAGGAAACCTGGGCGCTCAGGGAAGGACCCAGCCCTACCTGCCCTCATCCATCCCCCTCCACCTCTGATCCCGACCCTGGTTTTTCCCCAGCGCATTGGACCACTTGGCCAAGACTCCCACACATAGGCCCGCCTCTGTCCTCGGCATCTTCAACTGGGTTTGAATTGAGGGGTGATTGCTAGGCTTGTGCCCAAGGTTTGATTGATTACCCAGCACCCCCCCTTCTCTCACCCTCTATCTGGAATGCTGCCACTCCACCCCATCCTTCCCCTGAGCTCTTCATTCTTGCAGCACTTCAAATCCCATCTCTTCCAGAAACTCCCAGGATAACAATAATCCAGGACAGGGCTGCCTCTCCATTCCTCTTGGCTGTTGGGACATGGGGCGGCTACTCTGGTACCCCTTTTCTTGTTCCCCATCATCGTGGGGAGGGGAAACTACCCAACACCAAACAGTCCAGGCCAGATTCACTTTGCATGCACTTGGGATGCCCCTTTGTGAGGGGTCCTAATATAGTATGCCAATTGGATGCCTTTCCTACACTAGACCATTAGCTCTTTCTACAGCCTGGGAACTCCCCCAGGGAAAGGACTGCCTCCTGCATTGGACCGCAACTCCCTGAGATAGTACTCTGCCTCCTCATTCTTCTGCACCTTCCCTAAGTCCTCAATATGGGACTCTGCACATAGGTGGCACTCAACTCATGTTAAAAGACTAAATGGAAAGGTGTTTCCACTTTGAAGCAAGTCAGACAGTTTGCTTGAAGTGCAAGTCCAGATTTACACAAAAAGTACATTGGACAGGGGTTATGCATACCGTAAAAAAGTAAGAGACCATCTTATATTTAAAATATTTTTGAAATATTTTTTTAAAATGCAGTACTGTATACACAATTTGCTTGTGCTATCTCCCTCAACCAGAATTGTCAGCTCCTCAAGAGAGGGATTTTTGCTCTGTTAACTGCTATATTGTCAGCACCTAAAACAGTGCCTGGGACATGGTAGATCCTCAATAAATTATTTGGAATATAGGAACGAACTTTTCAAGAACACCCCTATTGCCTAAATCAAGGTAGTAGGAAGGGAATAAGCTAGGGTTCTTGTTAAAAGTCCATGGTCCCATTAGTCACAGTCAAGTAGGAAAAAGGCAGAGCGATACATGAAGCAAAGCACCTCTCTTCATCTGGGAGACCCAGGCTGTGAGCGGTGGGCATGGGTAGCATGAAATCATTCTCCCTTCGCTGTTCTCCTGGAAAAAGTCTTCCAATCAGGAGGTAAGGCACCCATACCAGCTGGTGGACCTTGCCCTTGTCACCTGAATTTACTGGGTCTCATGGGAATGATAATGCCTGCCCTGTCCCCTTTCAGGGTTGTTATGGGATTAAATAAAATAATAATGGACCTAAGGGTACCATGTAAATCAGGAATAAGCCTTTGCAGGGTCATTTTTAGGAACCGTGGTGCTATGACCTCTGATCTAGCAAACAGGGGCACACCCAAGTAAGTGTCCCCCCCCCAACTAGGTTACTAGAAGCCTTCATATTTAATTGCACTTTTACTAGGATGGGTATGGGCTATTGGCAAGTGGTTAGAGCTGTGTTGTCCAATATGGTAGCTGCTAGCCACATTTAAACTAAGATTAAAAATTCATTTCCTCAGTCACACTAGCCACATTTCAAGTGCTCCGTAGCCACATGTGCCTAGTGGCTACTGTCTTGGATAGCACACAATAGAACCTTTCAGTCATCATAGAATGTTCTATTGGACAGTAGTGGGTTAGAGTACATCATTCATTCTTCCTTTTTCTATAACCCTCTTTCTTTATCTAGTGTTCAAATGCACAATGTGAGGGAAAAAAATACAAAAGAAACCATATACAAATTAAAACCAAGCAACACTCAACAAATAGGT
Source organism: Tolypeutes matacus (assembly GCA_026826555.1). Taxonomy (NCBI): domain Eukaryota; kingdom Metazoa; phylum Chordata; class Mammalia; order Cingulata; family Chlamyphoridae; genus Tolypeutes; species Tolypeutes matacus. The sequence continues at coordinate 534,380 of JAKSZT010054141.1, forward strand.
GTTTCAGTTTCATCATTGCTAAAGCAAATACCATGCAATGGGTTGGCTTAAACAATGGAAATTTATTGACTCACAGTTTTAAGGCTAGGAGGAGTCCAAAATTGAGGAATCAAAAAGGCAATGCAAAAAAAAAAAAAAAAAAAAAAAAGGCAATGCTTTCTCCCAGAAGACTGTGGCATTCTGGGGCTGGCTGCCTGCAATTCTTGATCCTTGGCTTTTTGGCAGTGCACATAGCAGCCTCTCTTGGCTTCTCTTTTCTCTTCCTGATCCCATTGACTCCCAACTTCTGGCTCCTCCCTGTGGCTTTCTCTCTGAATTTTATTCTGCTTATAAAGGCCTCCCATATTAGGATTAAAACCTATCATCCTTGAGTTGGGCCACACCTTGACTGAAGTAACCTCATCAAAAGGTCCTACTTACAATGGGTTGACACACAGAGGAATGGATTAAGTTTAAGAATGTGTTAGGAAAGATAAAAGATGGTGGACTAGTAAGACACCAGAATCTCTTCTCCAGAAAAATAGCTAGAGGACAGGTTGAAACAGCCCTGAAAAAGATCTTCTAGGGTTTAGGACAGCAGGTGAAGGCTGCACGTCATCAAGAGGAGAGAGGGACAAAAGAGGGAAATCTCAACGACAGAACTGACAGAACCGTGAGTTGGAACCAGCAGCGGCTGCTGCTGCTGGCACCCTCCCCCACACTCTTTAGAATTCTCGGGCCTCTGGGCCTGTGACTACAGACAAAGGGGGCTCCAGGCATCTATCATTCCAGGAAAGGGGACCAAGAGGGACACAGCCTAAGGCTGACTCAGGTTCTGACCCGCAAATTTGGGCTGTGGAGTCCCACAGACCCTTCCACATGGTGGTTTGCCCTGGGAGCCTATGAAGGTCTGGAGAAATCCGACCCTCCCAATCTCCCTCTCTTCTAGCCTGGACTAATTGTTGAGGACTCCACAGGAGAGGGGAGAGAGAGCCTGGGGCTGACCCTGCTTTTGACTCCCAGGTTTGGTCTGCCCTGTCCCAAGAGCCCTTCCAGGCCAGTTAGGGCTGTGCCATTGTTTGCCTTGGAGCCTGCAAGAGGCTAAAGATATACAAACCTCCCAATCTCCTCCTCTACTAACAGGGACTGATTGTTGAGGTCTCAGAGGGGAGTGGAAATATTTCCCAGCTGGGAAAAGGGAGGGGGCTGCCAGAGAAGACTGGAGAACTGTCTCAGAAAGTTTGAATTACAAGGCTTTTAGGCCCCAGACAGGAAGCTCTATCACATTAATCTGGTCTGTGTCACAACAAATACACTCCAACCAGGCATTGAATTGAGAGCTGCCAACGAATGCCATCTCCTGGCAGACCAAGGAAGTGTACATAAGAAAATTGAAAATAAATAGGAGAGGCTTTTCCTGGCCTCTATAGCCTCCCTGCCCAAGGCCCTAGGAAATGACTCTACAACCAATTACTGGGTCCAGTGCCCAGTTTTGAGCAACCAGCAGGACAATCCTAACAATCAAGGTTGAGCCCAAAATCAAAGAGCTGTGTTAACTCACAGCCTCCTGCCACTAAAACCCTATAAAAGTGAGAGATAGAGCATCTAAGTAAAATACAACCTAACCAGAGGCCTAAACACCAGCAAAAAATTACAAGCCATACTAAGAAAATAGAAGACATGGCCCAAGAAAAGGAATACCTCAAAGTCCCAGAAGAGATGCAGAATTTGAGAGAACTAATCAGTGAGATGAGCACAAATTTCCAAAATCAAATTAATGAAAGACAATATAGTTAAAGAGATAAATGACATCAAGAAGTCATTGAGCGAACACAAAGAAGAATTTGAAATCCTAAACAGAAAAGTAAAGGAGTTCATGGGAATGAAAGACATGATATGTGAAGTCAAAAACACATTTGAGGCATACAACAGCAGACTCGAAATCATAGAAGAAAGAATAAGTGATACCAAAGACAGAGCAGCTAAAATTGAAGACAAAAAAGAACAGAGAGAGAAAAGAATGGAAAAAATTGAGCAGGGGCTCAGAGAGTTGAACGCAACAACGTACATGTTATGGGGGTTCCAGAAGGGGAAGAGAAAGGAAAAGGGGCAGAAAGAGTATTTGAGGGAATAATAGCTGAAAATTTCCCAGCTCTCACAAAAGAAATGAACTTACATGTCCAAGAAGCACACCTTACCCCAATGAGAATAAATCCAAATAGACCTATGCCAAGACACATATTATTCAGAATGTCAAATGTAAAAGATAAAGAGAAAATTCTCAGAGCAGCAAGAGAGAAGCAAATGATCACGTACAAAGGACGTCCAGTAAGACTTAGTGCAGATTTCTCTTCAGAAACCATGGAGGCGAAAAGACAGTGGTATGATACAATTAGGAAACTGAAAGAGAAAAACTGCCAGCCGAGAATTCTTTATCCAGCAAAACTGCCCTTCAAATATGAAGGTGAGTATAAAATATTCACAAACAAACAGAAAC
>JAKSZT010054141.1:536865-567403 GCA_026826555.1 Tolypeutes matacus
TAGACCACATGTTAGGTCACAATACAGCTCTCAATAAATATAAAAAGATTGAAATTATACAAAGGACCTTCTCAGATCATAATGGAATGAAACTAGAAATCAATAACAGACAGGAAAAAAGTAAATTTGCAAACGTGTGGAGACTGAACAATACACTCCTAAATATTCTGTGGGTCAAAGAAGAAATTGCAAGTGAAATCAGTAAATATATTGAGACAAATGAAAATGAGAACACAACATATCAAAACTTATGGGATACAGCGAAGGCAGTCTTGAGAGGGAAATTTATAGCCCTAAATGCCTATATTAAAAAACAAGAAAGAGCTAAACTCAAAGATTTAACTGAAGAACTAGAGAAACTAGAAAAAGAACAGCAAACCAATCCCAAAGCAAGCAGAAGGAAAGAATAGAGCAGAAATAAATGAAAATGAGAACAGAAAAACAATAGAGAAAATCAACAAAACCAAAAGCTGGTTCTTTGAGAAGATCAATAAAATTGACAAACCCCTCGCTAGACTAACAAAGGAAAAAAGACAGAAGATGCAAATAAATACAATCAGAAATGAAAGGGGGGGGGGAGTTACAAATGACCCCACAGAAATAAAAAGAATCATAAGAGAATATTATGAGAAACTATATGCTAACAAAACTAGACAACCTGGATGAAATGGGACAAATTTCTAGAAGCTCATAACCAACCTACACTGACACAACAAGAAATACAAGAACTTAACAAACCAATCACAATTAAGGAGATTGACTCCATCATCAAAAATCTCCCAGCAAAGAAAAGTCCAGGACCAGATGGCTTCACAGGTGAATTCTACCAAGCATTTCTAAAAGAATTAACACCAATCCTGTTTAAACTCTTCCAAAAAATTGAAGAGGACGGAAAATTACCCAACATATTTTATGAAGCCAACATCACCCTAATACCAAAGCCAGATAAAGATTCCTCAAGAAAAAAAATTACAGACCAATCTCTCTCATGAACATAGATGCAGAAATTCTCAACAAAATACTTGCAAATCGAATCCAACAGCATATCAAAAGACTTATACATCACGACTAAGTGGGATTTATTCCTGGTTTGCAAGGCTGGTTCAACATAAGAAAATCAATCAATGTAATACACCACATTAACAAGTTGAAGGAAAAAAACCACATGATCATCTCAATAGATGCAGAAAAGGCATTCGACAAAATCCAACATCCTTTTTTGATAAAAATACTTCAAAAGATAGGAATAAAAGGAAAATTCCTCAATATGATAAAAGGCATATATGAAAAACCCACAGCCAACATCATACTCAATGGGGAAATGTTGAAAGCTTTCCCCCTAAGAATAGGAACAAGACAAGGATGCCCACTGTCACCATTGTTACTCAACATTGTACTAGAATTTCTAGCTAGGGCAATTAGACAAGACAAAAAAATTAAAGGCATCCAAATAGGAAAAGGGGAAGTAAAACTCTCACTTTTTGCGGATAATATGATCCTGTATTTAGAAAATCCTGAAGTATCCACAACAAAGCTTTTGAACTATTAAATGTGTTCAGCAAAGTGGCAGGATACAAGATCAACATGCAAAAATCATTAATGTTTTTTACACTAGTATTGAACAACCTGAGGAGGAAATCAGGGGGAAAATTCCATTTTCAATAGCAACAAAAAGACTCAAATACCTAGGAGTTAATTTAACCAAAGAAGTACAGGACCTATATGCAGAAAACTACAAAACAATGTGAAAAGAAATTTTAAAAGACCTAAACAAATGGAAAGACATTCATGTTCATGGATTGGAAGAATAAATATCGTGAAGATGTCAATCTTGCCCAAACTGATTTATAGATTCAATGCAATACCAATCAAAATCCCAACAACTTACTTTGCAGAATTAGAGAAGGCAATTACCAAATTCATCTGGAAGGGTAAGTGCACCCAAATAGCCAAAAGCATTCTAAAAAAGAAGAGTAATGTGGGAGGAATTTCACTGCCTGACCTTGAAACATATTACAAAGCTACAGTGGTCAAAACAGCATGGTACTAAGAGTCCAACATCTTAATAGTGTTGGGGGACGGATGTGGCTCAAATGGTTGGGCATCGGTCTCCCATATGGAGGGATCTGGGTTCGATCCTTGTGGACCACCCAATAAAAACAAAACAAAACAAAACAAAAAAACAGCATGGTACTGGCATAAAGATAGGCATATCGATCAGTGGAGTAGAACTGAGAATCCAGAAATATACCCTCACCTATACAGTCAACTGGTTTTTGACAATCCTACCAAGCCCACGCTAATGGGAAAAAACAGTCTCTTCAACAAATGGTGTTGGGAGAACTGGATAATTATAACCAAAAGAATGAAAGAGGACCCCTATCTCACCCCTTATACAAGAATCAACTCAAAATGGATCAGAGATCTAAATATAAAAGCCAGGACCATAAAATTACTAGAAGAAAATGTAGGGAAACATCTTCAAGACCTTGTAGTAGGTGGTGGTTTCTTGGACCTTACAGCCAAAGCACGTGCAACAAAAGAAAAAATAGATAAATGGGACCTCGTCAAAATTAAACACATTTGCCCCTCATGGGACTTTGTCAGAAGGGTGAAAAGGCAGCCAACTCAATGGGAAAAATATTTGGAAATCACATATCTGATAAGGGTTTAATATCCAGGATATATAAGAGATGTTACAACTCAACAATAAAAAGACAAATGACCCAATTAAAAAATGGGCAAAGACTTGAATAGACATTTCTCCAAAGAAAAAATACAAATGGCAAAAAAACACATGAAGAAATGCTCAACATCACTCATGATTAGGGAAATGCAAATCAAAACGACAATGAGATATCATTTCACACCCATCAGAATGGCCACTATTAAAAAGCAGAGAACTACAAGTGTTAGAGAGGATGTGGAGAGATAGGAACACTTCTTCACTGTTGTTTGTAATGCAAGATGGTACAACCACTATGGAGGACTGTTTGGCAGTTCCTAAAGAGGTGAATATAGACTTGCCACATGACCCTGCAATACCACTACTGGGTATATACCCAGAAGAACTGAGAGCAGTGACATGAACAGACATCTGCACACCAATGTTCATAGCAACATTTTTCACCATTGCCAAAAGTTGGAAACAACCCAGGTGTCCATCAACAGATGAATGGAGAAACAAACTGTGGTCTATTCACACGATGGAATATTATGCAGCTGTAAGAATAAATGAAGCCATAAAGCATATGACAACATGGATGAACCTGGAGGACATTATGTTGAGTGAAGCAAGCCAGACACAAAAGGACAAATACTGTATGAATGCGTTACTATGAACCAAATATATTGTGTAACATATTGTTTGATTAAAAAAAAATTTTTATGTATCCATTACATTTAATTGAGAAATGTATATATTCATCCGTGTTTACTTTTTAGTTTTTAGTTGTTTATATTTTCAATTATTAAATGTACAAAATAAAATTTAAAAAACGAGAATAAAAAAAAAAAGAATGTGTTATTAACAAACCAGCGCAGAAGGCATGCATTTAAAGCAAGATTTAAAGAGCTAAATACTTGGGGGAAACATTTTTTTAATCCAACTCTTGTCTCCACTTAACCAAATTGCATGCATTTTTCCAGTCCCAGATCCAAGGTCTCTTCTTCCTTTCTCAGGCTGCTCTTGCCCTTTTCAAAACAGTGATGGCTGTACCTTTCATTGGCAGTTACTCGTGTGCTGCATTGGAAGCACTTTTTTGTCTGTATGCTGTGCTCTGTAGGCCTGCTGTCGCATTCTGCTGAGTGTCCACCTCTAGAGTATACATTCTGAAAAGGAGGCCCACGAGTCAGAACCTATTCCTCATCCAGAACCCTATGGGCTCCCATGTATCTTAATATTATATTTAAATAATTGATTTTCATGTCTGTTTCCAATCACCAGATTTTAGGATCTCTGGAATGACAGCATCTATCATGGTACCTGGCAAATATTTGGCACTCAGTAACTGCTTATAGAATGAATAAATAACCGTTGGTAGAGCTTTGTGTATTCTTTTGTTCAGGAAGATACTAGTTATTATCAGCAGAATAGTGTTTTAAGGAGAGGATGGGTAAGAGGTATGTAAAGCCATTTACACTTTTCTGCCCTGAGGTCAAATAGCAGGTGCCTGTGGGAGTGGAACCAGGTGGTCAGGGGTAAAACTCAGTTTCCCATCAAGGTGAGGGGTAATCTTAGGGTCAGGGGTAAAACTCAGTGTATTGTTGGGGACAGAGATAAGATAGCTGACTTATGTGGAGCCATCCTGTGACGTGTAGTCCTCATCAGCACTGTGCATAAGCTACTCAGTTCCTCTTCGTGTCCTGTGTCATCACCACCAACCACTGCTGCTCAGTGGACTTGTCCACTTCTCTGCTTGTGGGTCTGAGTGAGCAGAATAGTGTATTGGAAAGAAGTCAGCCTTTGGAGTTTCAAACAACTGAAGACAGATCCTGCTCCTCAGTCCCACTCTTTAGCTGTGTGACCTTGGGTGTGATCTCTTTGAGCCTCAGTTTCTTCCTATGTAAATGGGAATAATAATAGTACTGACCTCACAGGATTGGGAGATTAAATGATTTAATGCATGCAAAGTACTTAGCACAGTCCTCAGCCCTCAGCAGTTGCTCATTCAATGTTAGTTTTCTCCTCTTCCCTGCCTTCACCGCCCCGCCATCTTTGGGTTCTGGCCTCTGGCCTCCTAGGACTGATCAGGAAGAAAGGCTCTCTTTGCCTTGCCCCATCCATGTCTGTCTTCTCAGTAGCCATCAAAGCTGCCCTCCTGTTTCATTACCCAAGGGCACCAATCTCTGCTGGGGCTGATGAATGCACTTGAGAGTGGTTTTGCATCCCACGGATGCATATTAATAGGGGCTTTCAGGGGACAACATGCTACCCCAAGGCAATCTCAGGATCCACCCTTTCAAGTAAGGAAACACAAAAGTGACTTTCATTTGGTTGTTCTACACAGAGCTCACCTTGCTTCAAAATCAACTCAGAAAGGGATTCCTTCTGGCAATTTACAGCTCAGCCTTCAACCTGCAGGTCAGGCCACTCAAGTCTCAGAGGGCAATCTGCCTGTTACTATCTGCCTGTTCCCACAGATGATGATGATGATGATAGCTAAAATTTATTGAGCATATGCTGTGTGTCAAGCAGTGTTCTAAGGGCTTTACATGGATTAACTCATTTAATTCTCACATCTATGAGGTAGATCCTATTCCTTATCCCCATTTTACATGCACTTGGGTCCTAACCCTGGCCACAGACTGAGAGTTACAGATGAGGCAACTGAGGCTAACAGAGGTTAAGTAATTTTCCCAAGTCTGCCTAACCTCAAAATCCACACTCTTCCCTCATTGAGCTTCAAGAAGCAATGTTGGGAAGCGGCTGTGGCTCAATTGGTTAGGCTCCTGTTTACCATATGGGAGGCCCTGGGTTCAATTTCCAGGGCCTCCTGGTGAAGGCAAGCCAGCCTGTGCGGCCCAGTGAGCTGACGCAGCAGGATGACTCAACAAAGGGAGACAAGCAGACACAGAAAAACACAAAGCAAATGGATACAGTGAGCACAAGCAGCAAGAGGGGGATAAATAAATAAATCTTAAAAAAAAAAAAAGAAGAAGAAGCAATGTCTCTCTTCTCTGGGCCCACATATCACTTTATTTGTACTTCTAACAGCTGACTTATACTGTCTTGACTCTTTTTGGAAAGCAAAGAAGCACAGTGGTTAAAAACATGGGTTCTGGAATAAGGCAGCTCTATCACTTACTGTTTTAGTTTGCCAAAGGGCTGCCGGTGCAGAGTACCAGAAATGTGTTGGCTTTTATAAAGGGGATTTATTTGGGGGTAAAAGCTTACAGTTCCAAGACTGTGAAATGTCCAAATCAAGGCAGCACAAGAGATGCTTTTTCACCAAAGTGAGCTACTGTTGATCCTAGCATCCTGCCACATGATGAAGCCCGATGGCCGCTAATCTCTGCCTTTCTCTACTGCAGGGGTTCTTAACCTTTTTTTTGTTCCACGGACCCCTTACTAAGTCCGCACTATACTGTGTATTATTTAATAAATATATCACACCTGCACCAACATGTCCCCACAAGAATAATGTTTTTTTGAATTTCAATTCAAGCTCACGGACCCCTCTGTTACTGGATTTAGTCTAGGTTCTTGACCTATGCTGCAGAAATGAATTTCAGAGCACGTCAGGTGAGTGAGGCCCACGATTTATTAAGGTAGGGAGGGAAGAGGAATGGGAGAAAATAACAGATCACGGGTACCCAGTAGAGGGTAAGGGGCTGAAGAGTGATAGAGAGGGCTGATTTATAGACTACAATTTCCCATTATAGATTATAAATGCCCAGGTTTTACTTGCATGTTGGTCCGTGCAGGGAGAGCATGGCAAGAGCAGGGTGCAGAAGCCACGAGGGCCCCAAGCACATCGAGAGCCAGAGGGCAACAGGGGTCAGGAGCAGGAACAGGAGCAGAAGGGGCGATTTGACCTTTGCGCCTGCTTTTTAATTCGTGCGAGGATCTTCCAGCAGCCATTTTGGGGTATCAGTGCCCACGTGGACTTTTCTGCCAGGTTTCAGATCCATCGATTCATTCCCTATATGAAGCCTGCTTCACCTTGTTAAGAACCTCTGCTCTACCGTCTCCCAGAGTTCAGCTGTGGGCAACCAGGCATAGAGCTTGTCTCCTCAGCTGTGGGCTACTCCATGGACTAGCCCCTTGGGGGCCTCTTTCTGTACCCCTGTGTTCTGCTGGTTCCAGACTCCAGTAGCTCTCTCAACCTGTTGGGGCTTCTCTGCTTTCCTGCAGTCCCTCCCTCTCATATGGCAGGATCAAATATGGTGGCTTCCTTTTCCTGTGTCTGTCTCTCTCTGTGTCTCAGTTTATATCAGACCCAACAAGAGAGTAGGGACCCAAGCTGACTCATGCCTCACTGACGTAGTTCAATCAACAGTGTCTCAGACCCACAGGAGTGGATTAATTCAGAAACATAATCTTTCTCTTTATGGGGTTCATAAAAAAACTTTGTCACACTTAACTAAATGGGTAACTTTGGGCAAATTACTTACCCCTTTCTGATGAGGTTCCTCATCAGAAAAATGGGATAGTACACAGCCCCCTATGTTATTGAAAGGATTGAATGAGTTAATGTACTTGGCACAGTCTGGTTATCATAATAAGGTATGTATTGTATAAATGCTATATATTCTTATAGATATTTGTGTATATGTCTTACCAATACTATGAGATGGTAAGACTATGTCTTATTCATTTTTGTATTCTCACCAACAGTGCCTTTGCCCAGGGCAAATGCGCAATAGGTGTTCATTGAATGAAGGAAGGAATTGCATGGTCATATTAATACTCACCCTGGGTTTATGATACATAGCAAGTATCCTTATTTAGGTAAAATCATCGCAACCTGTCCAACAGGTTCTTAGATGGGTCAACACCAGCAGTTAGCCAAAATATCCAAAGACATGACCCTCACCCTCCCCTCAATTGTATATGGTTGCTTTTCCTGAAGTCCTACAAAATGTGAGGTAGGGAAGAGGACAACTGGAGAATGATTAGCCTGGCCAGCGCTCAAATTTCATGACAGAAAGAGCCTTAACCCCTTTATATTATGAAGATGAAGAAACTGAGGCCCAGAAAGGGAAAGTGACTTGCTCAAGGTTACACAGAAAGCTGGTGGTAAAGTCAGGACAGGAATCAAAGTCTAGTTAACTCCAGTCCTCCTGTTTTCTCTCTAGGCTGTGCTGCCTTACCCCCATTAGAACTAGCTCTCACTGGTTGAGTAGTCCCCCAACTGACTGCAAAAGCCCTTAAAATGGCTGTGGTCAGACAGGGGACCCTCAATTCCACAACCCAGCCCTTCTGGAACACCTCATAATGAGGAATTGTAATCTTCCCAAAGTCACTTATCCAATTTGTTCCCTAAAACAAGAACTAAATTAATGAGCAAAGAAGTTCAGTAGCAGCAACACTGGTAAAAAGTATTTAAGACCCTCAAAGCTTCCCTTGTCTCCGGAGCCACTGAACAGGAAATTGGAGAGAGAAAAAAAAAGCATAAGAAGCCAGCTGCTAGTTGATGCCTTGCTAACTAGCTTCGTGACAAATTATCTTTGCTTGGTAAAGCACCAGCAGAGAACATGACTTTTCACTGTCTCATTATTTACTATTTGTCTTTCTAATTCTATTGGCTAGAGTTGAGCTTTCTAACTCATCTATAGCTGCCAGAGCAGCTAGCACTGTGCTGGACAAAGAGTAGATACCTAAGATATATTCAGGAATTAAACTTTTCCATTTTTGGTGTGAGACTATTTTAATCAGAGAACATGATATCAATTATGTGGAACCTATCCTGGAACTTACTATACAAGCAAAAGACCCTAATAACCATTTAAGAAAATAACCAGGTTATTCGGATTTGGTGATCTTTAGTAGCGTTTCTTCTCCTGCTACCTGGATGATTCTCTCCTTGATTTGATGTCTAAGACCCCCAGCCATGATGGTAGCTGGGTCCCAACCCTGACCACAGACTGAGATTTTCTTGTCTTTCACACTTGCCCTTTTCCCAAGCACACAGAATCAAATCCTTGCCATTCTAAGATATCACTTTTGCAAAATTAGAGAAGTAGCCATTTTGCAGCATAACTGTATTATTGTGTTTAATAGTGTTATCTTGGTTCCACTGCATGCTAATTCCTTCCACAGGGCAGCTTTTTAGCTGCTCCCAAATGGGCTCCATATGTCCTAGAAATGCCTACTACACTTACACGTTTCTTCCAACTTCCTCAAAAACTACATACATTCCCAGGTTCTCTTATATATTTAAGAGACATCAGGGGTTCCCACAGATACACCTACCTCACTTGACACAATAGCTATGTTCCTGAAAAACATTATATCAGCAAAATTCAGACGATCAGTTCTATTTCAAACATCTTAGAGAGGTCACTGTTCACTAGCTGGATAGGTCTTAAGAGGGATCCTCCAAGAAGGTGAAGAATTGACACCCGCATCCCAGCCCCACAGAGTTGCCCCCTTTCCCCGCTGCATCCGCCTAGTTCCTTCTGATCCTTTGGCTTCTCCCAGAGCCATGCAGGTCCCCATTCCTCTAGTTTGTCTCTTGGAGCAGTTTCATTTCCTCTGCACATCCTCTATGACGTTTCCCAGGAGCCTCCATCCTTCCTCTCCTATAAGATCTATAAATAGTCTGCTCTCCCAGGGGAGGCATTCAAATTCCTTCCTCAGGCAGCAAGGCCCTGTGAGCTTGGAAAGCCACTCCCAAGCAGATTTATCTCCAAGTTCCTGTGGGCCATTGAACCTTTCTTCCTTTTGCTTTGCTGGCTAATCTTATCTGGGTTTACATCAGGTGGGATTCTGTGTTATATACATCTCAAATCTAGCACCTTTGTGTGCCGAGCCAAGGCAGACTGTTGGGAACCAGGTGTTGAGTCTGTGACCAGTTAGATTATGGGCTTAGAGTTCTGAGACAATGAGGTCAAATTCAGAGATATGATCTCAGTCAGCTTTGCTCCATCCCAAATCCTAGTGTGCAATCCTTAATATCCATTTGGGTCCTAACGCTGGCCACAGACTGAGACCTTCTTAGGTTCTCACTTTTTCATCTTTCTTACTTTTCCTGAACACAAAAAGAGAGAGTCAAGTACTGTGCTGACCCTATAAAAAGGTAATGCTCTTTTAAAAACATAACATTTATGTAATCTAAAGCTTCTTTAAAAATAAAAATTTAAAAAAAGGTAATGCTTTGGGAAAAAGAAAAAAGAAAGAAAGAAAATGAAAAGTAGCCATTTTATAGCAACCCCCCATGTGTTAGTTTCCTAGGGCTGCTGTAACAAATCACCACAAACTTGGTGGCTTTAAACACCAGAAACATATTCTCTCACCGTTCCGGAGGCCAGAAGCCTGAAATCAAGGTGTTGGCAGAACTGCACTCCCTCCAAAGGCTCTAGGGGATAATCCTTCCTTGCTTCTTCCAGCTTCCGGAAGGAGTTCCTCAGCTTGGGCTACATCATTCCAATCTGCCTCCGTTTTCACATGGCCTTCTCTGTTTCTGTGTTTATAAGGATGCTTGTCATCAGATTTAGGGCCCACCTGGATAATCCAGGATGATCTCATCTCAAGATCCCTAACTTAATTACAACTGCAAAGACCTCTTTCCAAATCAGGTCACATTCTCTCATTCCAGGGGTTAGGACATAAGCATAGCTTTTGGGGGGCCACCATTCAACCCACTATACCCCCACTAACTCCATTCACACCTGGCATGCTGTAATCAGAAGAGCATGCACTGTACAAATGCAAGAATGTCCTTCTGTGAACTAGAGCGGATGAATGTCACTATTGTAGGGTGGTGGGAATGTGGAGAAGTATGGGAAAATATAATTAATGTAACCTGTGGACTATTGTTATCAGCAATACTGTTATCTTGCTTCAATGCCAAAGATGTACTGTGTTAATAATAGGGGGGTATGGAAAAATATGGCAAAGGTACACTATGAACCATGGTTGGTGGTAATAGTCTGATTATCTCATAATCTGTAACAAATGTTCCACAACAGTGTGGTGTGTTGATGAAGGGGTGTTGTATGGGAATTCTACACATGTGCATGATTGTTTTGTAAGTTCACAACTTCTGTCATAAAAATATATATGTTTAAAACTTCTATGGAGATAGAAAACAGAAAAAAAGAAAAAATAAAAATAAAAAAAATTAAAAAAAAAAAAAAAGAAAAGAAAAAAAAGAAGTAAAAAAAAAAAAAGATAAAAATAAAAAATAAAAAACTTCTATGGAGAGAGGAAGTCAGAAAGCCAGTGTGGTTGAAGGTGAGAAAGAAATGTTACATAAAAATTTTTAAAAAACAGGGTGATGTTTGTGGGCATGGTTACCTCTATTAAAGAGCTTGGCCATTACCAAAAAAAAAAAAAAAGGCATGAGGGGGGCGGATGTGGCTCAAATGGTTGGACGTCCGTCTGCCATATGGAGGGACCTGGGTTTGATCCCTGGGACCTCCCGGTAAAATAAAAAAATATATATATATAGAAGGCGATGGGCTGCCAGGCTCTGTGTGCCGGTGAGCTGCCAGGCCCCGGGAGCCATGCAGCAAGATGATGACGTAACAGGGGAGAGACAAGACGAGATGCTCTGAAAGCTCTGAAAACCAGGAACTGAAGTGGCACAGGTGGCAGAACACCTCTCTCCTACATCGGAGGTCTCCAGGATTGAATCCTGGTGAAGACTGGAGGAGGAGGATGAGAAGAGATGGCAGGAAACAGACACAGAGAATTGCCCAGCGAATGGACACAAAAACAGCAAAATGGGGAAGGGGGGTTTTAAAATGGATAAAGTAAATAAATAAATCTTAAAAAAAAAAAAAAGGCATAAACTTTCTGTCAATTTTACCTCCCCAATATCTCTCAAATCCGTACATTTCTCTAGGCCCCCACTGCCCCCGTCCTCATTCAAGTCCCTATTATTCCTAATACATCAATTCTTTACAGTAACCAGAGTGGCCATGCCAGTCCAACTCTGCTTGAAACCCTTCTGTGGCTCCCCATGCCTCTTAGGATCAAGACCAAACTCTTGGCCACAGCCTGCAAGGCCCTGTGTAATCGAGCCCCTGTCCACCTCATCACCCTTCTCTCTTGTCGCTCACCCTCTTTCTGACTGCAGTGCCAAGTCCCTTCTTGTCACAGTGCCTTCCCAATACTGTTCCCTCCTTCTTCACTCCATCTTCTCCCAGCTAAGATCATCGCCCATCAGCTCAGCTCTGAGATCAAATAACTCCTCTTCAAAGAGATGCTTTTTCTGACCCCCAGACTGGCTGAGATTCCCCTGTAATAGCATCTCTCATAGTTGCAATTTAATTTATGTTGAATTAATATCTGTGTCCCCACCCCCCATTAGACTTAACTCCTCGAGGGCAGGGACTACGAATGTCTGGTTTCTGGTTTCAGTATTGTGCCTCAGCATCTAGCCAGTGTCTGGCACATAATAGGTGTTCAATCATTATTTGAATGAATATATGAATGAATGAATGAGTGAATTAGTCCAAACATCTATGTTCTGGTCCCTTATATTTCTCTCCTACAAAATGAAACAATGCCTATTTCCACGGTTGAATAAGAATCCAAATGAAATGATGGAGGGGAAGGTGTTTTACAAACCTTGAAATGCCTTACTAATATAAATAATCATTGTTGTCTTGGTCAATGTAACCAGCCTTTCTGGGAATGGGGAGGGGCCCTGTTTAGGGGCAGCAGGAGAAACAAATGTGAAGCGGGGTCAGGAGGGGGGATCCTTGAGGTCTACATTCCTCTGGATAAGAGGAGTTTCTATGGCTCTGCTGTGTAGGATAAAATTACAAGAACATTCAGTTCCCCTGCTTCAGGCTTGAGCTCATAACTTATCATTCTCTAGAATCAAGAAGAAAATGCCACTCTCCTAAGGTGTAAATATTGCCTGGAGTCAACCCAGGCATTCAGGGTTTGGCCTGTCTTTTTTTTTAAGCATCTGCTCCAGGTGCAGGCTGAGGATAAGGTGACAGCCTCTGGGGCTGGGCCCTTCTCTATGGGTGCTTTCCATGAGGTGATCCATCAGCCGTGGCACTGGCTTAAGGCACTGTCCAGCTGACAAATGACTTTGAAGTGTTCCTCTTGGCTTTTCATTCTTCCCCTTCTTTGCCTTCTTGGCTTTCACTGTTAACAGGCAGGGAGGTATCACCTCCTTCCTCTTGCTCCTCTAGCACGTCCATCTGAAAGGCATCCCTGGAGGCTTGACATTCCAGGTCTTCAGTTTCTTACACTTGATTTCCCCAGACCCCATCAAGTCATAATCTCCCTTCCTGCAGGAAAGGGACACTTCCACCTCTTCCTCCATATCCTCTTAGCTCCTTGCATTTGGGTCAAGAGACCTAAAAAGGCGATTTCTCATTTCCATCTTGTCTTCTATTGTTTTCTCCCCTGGGATGTCTATGCATTCATGGTCCTGAGATGCCTCACTGGTCTGGAATGTCTATGGCGAGCCAATCCTCTGAATCATAGACTTAAAGAAATTGGAAAGAGCAGTTCTCATTAGGCTGCCATTTCCCCAGTTTCCTCCTCTAACCTGGATATCTTCCCACTGGCCTGATGGTGTGCTTTCCTGCTCTGTCCCTCTGGGTTTGAGGCTCTGTCTACATAATCCCAGAGAGGTGAAGATTAGAGGCCTATCTCTTCATAATCCAAGCAAAATCCCCAGTTTTGTCTCAACAATTTGGACATCCCCATACAAAGCACTATTTCAGTAGAAGGCTTTGGATTAATTATCTCTAATAGCACTACAGAACTGTTGCTGGGAAGGATCTTGCAATTCACCTGTTAAAAGATCCACCCCTTTTTTGGGTTTACAGCTTTATTGAGATATAAATGATATATAATAAAGTGAACAATTTGCATGTGCTATTCAAAAGTGTACAATTTGATAAGTTTTGACATATACATCCATGCATGAAACCATCACCACAATCAAGTTTCCATCCCTTCCAAAAGTCTCCTCCTGCACCTTTGTAAGGCCTCTGTGGCAGTTTGATATTATTTATGAATTCCAAAAAGAGATATTGATTATGTTTTTAAACTGGTCTGTTTCTCTGGGCGTGATACCCTTTGACTGTGTTAAATTCAAAGGTTACTTGATTAAATCAAGATTATGGCTTTGATTCAACCACATCATTAGGGCGTGCAGGGTGGAGAACCTGCGCCCTTGATGGGCTGTATAAATGGACACTCAATCAAGAACACGTAAGCAGATACACAGAGAAGGTACACAGAGAAAGAAAGACAGCTCCATAGACATGGCAGAGGACCTGGGAAGAGAGATGAGCCATTCGCCTGTTAGTTTATAGCTGACCTCGTGAAGAGACCAGAGCAGCTGAGCCCAGAAAGAAACGAGCCCTCCAGCCTACAGCTGAGATCGAAGGAGCTGGGACCACGGAGCCTTAAGAGGAGAGAGGAAGGCTGAATCCTTACAGACATCGCCTACCATTTTGCTTCAACATGTGGCAACAGACTTTGGGTGAGGAAGTACCTCTTCTGGTACCTTGAGTTGGGCTCTTTAGGATTGTGATTGTAAGCTTTTACTCCAAATAAATCCCCTTTATAAAAGCCAACAGATTTCTGGTACTTTGCATCAGCGCTTCTTAGGCTGACTAATACAGCCTCCCTGCAGGTCTTCCCCATCCCCCACCCCATCCCCAGGCAACCACTGATCTACCTCCTGTTAATATAGTGTTTGCATTTTCTAGAATGTTATATAAATGGAGTAACGCAACATGTACTTTTGGGGGGAGGGGTCTGGCTTTCAGCAAAATTACCTTGAGATTCATTCATGTTGTACCTTTCAATAACCTTTTGTTCCTTTTCACTTTTGATTACTATTCTACCACATTTTTAGGAGGTACTGGGAATTGAACCCAGTACCTTGTACACAGGAAGCAGGTGCTCAACCACTGAGCTACATTCGCTCCCCATATTTGGTTTTATCATTCATCTGTTGATGGACATTTGTTTTTTTTCCCTGTGTTTTTTTTTTAAGGATATTGACAAATGTGTTTTATTTTTAATAATTTATCCCCCCCCCAATGCTTGCTGCTTGTGCTCGCTGTGTCCATTTGCTGTGCATTTTTCTGTGTCTGCTTGTCTCCTTTTGTTGGGTCATCTTGCCACGCCGCGCGAGCCAGCTTGCCTTCACCAGGAGGCTCAAGGACTCGAACCCAGGGCCTCCCATATGGTAAACGGGGGCCCAACCACTTGAGCCACATCTGCTTCCACACACCCCCTGCCCGTGGTTTTTGACTATAACAAATAAAGGTGCTATGAACAATTGTGTACAAATCTCTGTGTGGATAAAGACTTTCATTTCCCTTGGATAAATGCCTAGGGGTGGAATGGTTGAGTCATTTGGTACCTGTATGTTTAACCTTTAAATAAACTGTTAAAATGTTTTCAAAAGTAGTCATACCATTTTACATTCCCACTAGCAGTGTAGGAGAGTTCCGGTTCCTCCATGTACTCGTCCACACTTGGTATGGACAGGCTTTTTTAATTTTAGCCATTCTAATAGGTATGTAGTGGTAAATCTTGCTTTGGTTTAAATTTTTATTTCCCTCATGGCTAATTAGATTGAGCATCTTTATATGTGTTTATTTGCCATCCAAATATTTTATTTGGTGAGGTATCTGTTCAAATTTTGCCCATTTTTTATTGGTTGGTTTTCTTGTAATTGAGTTATTTTTAACAGCTTTATTGAGCTATAATTCACATACCATATGCTTCACTAATTTAAAGTGCATACAATCCAATGATTTTCAAGCAGTTTTATTGAGATATATTCACACACCATACAATCCATCCAGAGTGTACAATCAATGGCTCTCAGTATAATCACAGAGTTGTGCATTCATCACTACAATCAGTTTTAGAACATTTTCATTACTCCATAAAAAGAAAAACCCCATACCCCTTAGCAGTCACCTCTCTGTATATTTACAGAAGTATGCAGCTATCACCATAATCTCATATTAGAACATTTTTATCATCCCCAAATGAAACTCTATAACCATTACCAATCACTCTCCATTCCTCCCTCCCCCCAACCCCTAGTGACTACTAACCTACTTTCTGTCTCTATGGATTTGCTTCTTCTAGACATTTCATATAAATGGGATCATACAACATGTGGTCTTTTGTGACTGGCTTCTTTTACTTAACATGTTTTTAAGGTTCATCTATGTTGTAGGTCCCATTGTATGAATATACCACATTTTTATTCATCCATTCATCAGTTGGTGGGCATTTGGGTTGCTTCCACTTTTGGGCTATTATGAATAATGCTGCTATGAACACTTGTGTACAAATTTTTGTGTGAACATGTTTTTGTTTTTGGTTATATACCTAGGAGTGGAATTGTTGGGGGTCCTATGGTAATTCTATATCTAACTTTTTGAGGAACTGCCAGATGTTTTTTCAAAGCAGCTGCACAATTTTACATTCCCATCAGCAATGTATGAGGGTTCCAGTTTCTCCACATCTTGCTAATACTTCTTATTTTCCATTTTTTAAATTACTGTAGCCATCCTGGTGGGTGTGAATTGGTATCTCATTGTAGTTTTGATTTGCATTTCCCTAATGACTAATGATATTTCATGTGCTTATTGGTCATTTGCAGATGTTCTTTAGAGAAATATCTATTCAGATCCTTTGCCTAATTTTTTATGGGTTGTCTTTTTATTGTTGAGTTGTAAGAGTTCTTTATAAAATTTATATGTATCCATTACGTTTAATTGAGAAATGTAGCTAGTTATTCATCTGTATTTACTTTTTAGTTTTTAATTGTTTATATTTTCAATTATTAAATGTACAAAATAAAGCAAAAAAAAAGAGTTCTTTGTATATTCTGGATATTAGACCCTTATCAGATATAATATTTGCAAATATTTTCTCCCATTTCTGTGTGTTGTCGTTTTGCTTTCTTGATAGTGTCTTTTTTCCCTAGGCTCTCTCACTCAGTATACTGCAGACCCCTTATTCATCATCTAAGAGCCAGTTTTGATTAACAGGATGAGGGACAAATGCATTGAGGGACAAATGCATTTTATAATTTCTATATCTGTGACTATGGATGATTGTGAGTTTGTGTGATGTGGTAGGTTTCTAGGCATGATATGTATACATGTGTTGTGTATATGGATGGATGGATGTATATGGATGTGTGCTGGGATCAGGGTGTACCTGGGGTGTTTGTGGATGTACTGTGGGTTGTGTCACATAGATCTGCATGTGCAGAAATATGAATGTCTGTGTTTGAGTTCAAGTGTGTTGGTAAGTGTGGCATTTAGTATGGGCATGTTTGTATATGTATGTGGAATGGATGTATACATGGGATATAGGATGTGAATGTGTAAAATGCCTTTGTTGATATATGTATAGGATAAATGTATATTGCATGTGTGTGTTTCTGAAAGCCACCATGGGATATGATACAGAATAGTGCAAAAGAGTGAATAGAACAGATAAGGTGGAATCAATCCTTTCTCATTCACTAGCTTACTCGTTGTGTGACCTTGGGAAAGTTATTTAAATTCTCAAGCTTTAGTTTCCTCATCTATCAAAATGAGGTTTTCATGAGGAGTCACCAATTTAGCACATGTAAAAAGTACCTAGGATAGCTCTTGGAATATAGCAGGCACTCTATACATTATCTTCCTTTTTGATAGTGTCTTTCGATGTATAAAAGTTTTTTTAAATTTTGATGAAATCCTATTTATCTATTTTTCCTTTTGTTGCTTGTACTTTGGGTGTCATTACCTATGAAACTGTTGCCTAATACAAGGTCATGCAAATGTACACCTATGTTTCCTTCTAAGAGTTTCATAGTTTTAGCTCTTACATTTAGGTCTATGATCCATTCTGAGTTAATTTTTGTGTATGGTGTAAGGAAGGAGACCAACTTCATTCTTTTGCATGTGGATATACAGTTATCCCAGCACTGTTGTTGAAAAGATTATTTTTCCCCATTGAATTGTAAATGAGATTGTCTTTAAATTTTGCTATCTAATTGTTTGTTCCTAGCATATATGAAGTACAATTGATTTATGCCTATTGATCTTCTATCCTGCAACCTTGCTAAAGTAATTTATTAGTTCTTGTAGCTGTCTTGTAGATCCCTTCAGATTTTCTACGTAGCCAATCATGTCGTCTGCAAATAAAGATGGTTTTACTTCTTTCTTTCCTCTGTAGATAACTTTTTATTTCATTTTCCTTGCCTTATTGCACTGACTAGAACTTCCAGTAAAATGTTGAATAGAAATGGAAAGAGCAGACATACTTGTCTTGTACTTGATCTTAGGGCGAATGAATTCAGTTATTCATCATTAAATGTTATGTTAGCTGTAGGCTTTTCATAGATACCCTTCATCAAATAGAGGACGTTCCCTTCCATTCCTTGCTTGTTGAGAGCTTTTTTAGGAATGGATGTTGGGTTTTGTCAAATGCTTTTTCTGCATCTATCGAGATAATCATATGGTTTTTCTTTTATAGTTTGTTAATATGGTGTGGTATGTTAATATGTTGTATTAATATAGTATGTTAATATGTTAATAAACTTTGTTAGTATGAAAACATTGCTTGATTTTCAAATGTTAAACCAACTTTGCATTACTGGGATAAATCTCACTTGTTCATGAGTGTATTCTCCTTTTTTATGTTTTGTTGGATTTGATTTGCTAAAATTTTTGCATCTAGTTTCATGAGGGATATTGATCTGTAGTTTTCTTGTGAAGTTTTTTTTTCTGGTTTTGTTATCAGGTTAATGCTAGTCTCATAAAAAGAGTAAGGAAGTATTTCCTCCTTTTCAACTTTCTGGAAAAGTTTGCATAGAATTAGTATTACTTTTTCTTTAAATGTTTGGTAGAAATCATCAGGGAAGACATCTGGCCCTGAAGTTCCCTTTGTAAGGTTTTTAACTACAAATTCAATTTTTTTAATAGAGGGCTCTTCATATACCTATTTGTTCCTGGGTGAGCATTCAAAGTTTGTGTCTCTCAAGAAATTTGTCCATTTCATCTAAGTTGTCAAATTTATTGGTAGAAAGCTGTTTATGATATTCCTTTAGTATCCTTTTTAATATCTGTAGAATCTGTCATCTTTCACATTAGTAATTTGCATTCTCTTTCTTCTTTTCCTGATCAGTCTGACTAGAGAGTTAGCAAAGATCCTCTCAAAGAACAAGGTTTTAGTTTTATTTATTTTCTCTATTGTTTGTCTCTTTTCTCAAGATCACATGGTTAGTAAATGAGGAAGGTGGGATTCTGACTTCTAAGCCTACAATCTTAATCACCAGCTTGATCGTCTCTTTACATTCAGTGAAAACAAAGGCAGTGTTTTCTCAATCTTCTGCAGCTATTAACTGATAAGAACAGATACCACACTTGATCTTAGCCAAATGGCCGAGAAGTGATTCTGCAGCTATTTTAGAGCCTAAGACAGGGAGGGATAACCGTACATATAGTGAACATCCATGAAAGGCTTGCTGCCTTGGCATGATCTATACAAATCATAGATTCAAATACTTTAGCAACACCCTGCACCCCAATTAGTGATCCCATTTGGGGATGAATGTGCCGATACAGGCTGAAGGAAAGGAAATAGATGCTGTCCAGAGAAACAAAGGAAGAGTGGGCAAACCAGTGTGATTTAAAAGGCCTTTGTCCCCTGGAGATGGCCTTCCCAGAGTTTGGAATTTGGGGACTTGGACCCACTGAGGAGCGGGCAGTGTCTTGCCCATAATAGGTGTTCAATATATGTATTGTGAAGAATTGCTAGTTTTTTAAAAAAGTGACAATATCACAGAACAAAGGGGCCAAACCTCCGGAATGATATAATTTAACAGTAGGGGTGGGATAAATGGAATTAGGTTTTGCAGAGAAGGTTGGGGGAGGGGCAGGAGAAACGTACAACTTAAGGCTGAGAAAGCCTACACAGAAGTTTGCCAGGAGTAGCCACACAAAATGGAAAGTCCCTGGAAAGTACAAACTGGTGACTCCAAAGAGTTGAGTTTAGCCAATAAAAATGATTCCTGTTGGATAAAGAGTGAGGGGAAGAGAGAAGACACATGGAAGATGGGAGAAGAAAGGGAAGGCTGGACTTTGCCAAGGCTTAGACTTTTCCATTCCCAGTAGTACCAGCCACCCAGGTTCACCAACCTTCAGTGCTCAAGGAGGGTACAGGGACTGGTTTACCTTTCTCCTTCAGACTAGGACTGGGCTATGGCTCCAGCACAGCAAATTTGTATCCAAGTTCTTTGAACCTACGTAGAATTTGTTCCATCCCCACTTCACCCCCAGTACCCAGCCTATCTCATTTCTGTCATCTTCCGTGACTGCCCTTCGGGCAACTTTCAGCCCTCTTCCCTTAGTCTCTGTCCTGTGGGATCTCCTCTCTCCCTCCAGACCCCACTTTTCACTCTTTTTAGTGAACCTGGGGATCTGTTCTTCTTTTGTAAACAAGCAACACTCTCAGCTTTCCACTGAGCATTGCCTCCATCTCAATTTTACCAAAACCAGCTTTTGGCAATGGACAGCTACTCAGGCAGAGGCTTACGACCATTTCTCTGCCCACAAGCCTAGCCCTCTCCTGCCCTTCTCTGCTTCCTCCTCACCACTGCCTTTTTGCCATCAACACAAACCCTCTCACAGAGGCTCCCACATTGCGCTCTCTCTCCCTTCCTGGCCACACCCCTCTCACTTATTAGTGACCTTGGGCAAATGACCTCTCTGAGCCTGTTTCTTCAACTGTGATATGGGTATAATAGTGAGCATCTTAAAATAGGCTTGTGACAATTGAATAAGGGTGCATGTATAACATTTACCATAGTGTCTGGCACATAGTGAGTGCCTAAAAATGTTATACCCACATTATTGTCAAATTATTACTCCCAATCTTCACGTCCCTCCCTTGAAGAATCTGGTAACTGGCTCGCTAGGTTTCTCTCCACCCCATCTTGGGAAACTTCCTCACATTATGTCTACTTTCACCCCCACCCAAGACCTACTCCTCTTCCTGTATCCCAGTGAATGGTGCCAGTCTCCTAAGCTACAAATCAGGCAACCACCCTCCACTCCCCCCACCCCATCACGCCACCATTCAATCAGTCACCAAGTGCTGTCAATTTGGTCTCACCAATGCTTCCTGCATCTGGTCCTTACGTTCTAGCCCCACTGCCCCTGTTCTAGCTTAAGCCATCATCATCACTTTCTCAAACCCTCCATAGGATGGCCCCAACTTGCATCTCCAGCATCCCCTGTGTGGTGGTTTGAAACTGTATGTACCCCCAGAAAAACATGTTTTTCAAAGTTAATCCATTCTTGTATGGATTAACAGGACCCATTGTAAGCAGGACCCATTGCAAGTAGGATCTTTTGATGAGGCTATTTCAGTTAAGGTGTGGCCCACCTCAATCAGGATGGGTCTTAATCCTCTTACTGGAGTCCTTTATAGGAGAATGAAACTCAGACAGAGAGGGAGAAAGCTGTAGAAGAAGCTGAAAGCAATGAAACCCGGATGAGAAGGGAGAGACTACCAGACACCACCACGGGCCTTGCCACAAGGCAGAGGAACCATGGATCACTGGCAGCTGGTCTTCAGAAAGAAAGCATTGCCTTGATAATGCCTTGATTTGGACATTTTCACAGCCTCAAACTGTGAGCTAATAAGTTCCCATTGTTTAAAACCAATTCATTTCATGGCATCTACTTTGAGCAGCCTAGGAAACTAAAACACTCTGCCACTCCACCTATGCACTCTCACCTCCAAGTTCCACATAACTTCTCACTGTTTATCAAGCACAACTCTATGTCTTTGCACATGCTGTTCTCTTTGCCTGAAATATAGTTCCTCACTTCTCTGTCTGGCAAATTCCTTCTCATGCCTCAAGAGCCAGTTCAAATATCACCTCCTCTGTCAAGCCCTCCTTGATTTCCTGAGGCACCTATTCATTCCCTCCCCTCCCTACTGCTACTGCATTCT
The DNA here is from genome assembly GCA_026826555.1 of Tolypeutes matacus. Taxonomy (NCBI): domain Eukaryota; kingdom Metazoa; phylum Chordata; class Mammalia; order Cingulata; family Chlamyphoridae; genus Tolypeutes; species Tolypeutes matacus. Next base: position 558,500 of record JAKSZT010054141.1, read on the forward strand.
GGTCACACTTTGTTATCAATACTGATCACATCTATTTACCCTGCAGTCTGCCTTCTCTACTACTACCTAATGATCCCTGTAGGTGCTTAACATGATGAATGCATGAGAGGAAGAGAAGGAACAAATGGGGAGAGAAGATGAAGAAAGCTGAAGACAACAAGAGAAGAGTAAGAAAAACTAAGGAAACAGGAGGAAGGGGCAGATGACAGGAATGAGCTCATGAGGGAGCCAATATTTCAGTGGGGGTTCATGTCTATGTCCAGGAAACCACTGCCAGGACGGAGGTGGATGGGTACAGGCCCAGGGCCAGTGAGGAGCATCCAGGCACCTGATTTTTTTTTAATATATAAAAATTTCCCACTAGAGGGTTTTCTTTCAAGCTATGTGTCCTTCAGCAAAGGACCTGAGACCTGGGGCTTTGGGAAGGAAGAAAGCAGGTTGGCTCATTGGCTGGGTAACAGTTTGGGTGCCCTCTGTGGCCGCGGCCTTCACCCAGCTGCCAGAGAGACGAGGAGGGTGTTTACTCAATGATGCGAGTGTCCTCAGAGACCTCGATTCTCAGTTACACAGCAAACAGCTGGTTCCTGGGGGGACTGCGTCCTGGTGCTGCGACCCGGTGATTCCTGCGAGGTTTTTGCTCCCCCGCCCCGGGGGATGAGGTCTCAGTAACCATCTGGGACCTGACAGGGGCTTCTTTCAAACGCTCATTCTGGGACACCCCCTCTCCCCTGGGAAAAGAAACAACCAAAACGAACAAAGTTTCCTGTCATTTGCACAAGGGCTTGTGCAAACTGATTTCCCACTCCTATCCACAGCAACAGACAGGGGCCGTCTTTCCAGTAAGAGGATATTTCCTGGTAGGATACACGGACGGACGGACGGACAGACTGGCAGACAGGCCAGGGCAGTGTCAGCGCCAGAGGGCCCAGGAAGTGAACGCGCTGGGTCGGTGGAGGAGCACGTCGCCAGTCCTGAGGGAGGCAGTGCAACGCCCGGCAGCCGCCTCCCGGCTCCCGCGCCCTCGGGGCCGTCTCCACTACACCCGCAGCCTTGACGGGACAGGGAGGGGCATGGGCAGAGGGCCACTGCAGGCGGCGGCACTGCGGGCCCCGCCCCAAGCTCCGCGGGTTCCCGGTGGAGCCGCGCTGGCGGGTCGTGGGAGCCGGGAGAAGAGGTGGTCCCGGCTCCACCCACCCAGCCCGAAAGATCAGAGCTTCTGGCCCAAACAGGGCCGACATTCGGAAATCAAACCAATAAGAGAATTGGAACCCATTTGATCACTTTGGGAGAGAGAAGGAGGAGGAGGGCCGTGGAGGTGGGAGGTGGGGAGCTTGCAGAGGATTGCTGGGAACTGCGGCTTTGAGAGTCATTTCCGAGCGCAAACATCAATGTGCTTTGCTCAGTGCTAGGCCCAGCCCCGCGGTTAGTTGGGTGCAGGGACGTGACAGGACCACGAGGGCTGGTTCTTTATTCTATTGTTCTCGCTCTTGTCAGGGGAGGGCTCCTAGCAAACGTATTCTGCTAGTCCCAGTTTTCCGGATGAAACTGAGACTCGCCTTTTGCTTTGCTGTCGCTATTCAGGATGGGATTTTTGTCCATGCCAAAACCTTATCTTCACAAGGATGCCAGCCCAGCAGCTTGGCAAAACGCACAGCCAGCCATTAAGTCGAGACCTTGAGGAGTGGAGGAGTGATTTGCTCGCACCCAACCAGCCACATATTTCCCCGAAAGCTGAGAGGAGCCCTCCTAAGCCATCCACACACTCCCTCCTGGCTCCTTAGCAGGCTTCTCAAACATAACCATGGACAAATTACTTGAGGTGCTTGTTAAGATGCATATTTTGTTTCAGGAGATCTGAGTCGGGCCCGAGATTCTGCGTGTCTAACAAGCTCTCAGATGTTGCAGCTGGGGCTGCAGGCCACACCTTGCGGAGCAAGGGGTAGAGCTGGCTTTCCGCCAGGGGTGCACATTAAAATCATCTAGGGAGGTTTTTTTAAAAACATTTTTTTAACTTTATTTTGTACATTTAATAATTGAAAATATATCTGGGGAGTTTTAAACACACGTTAGGCCAGGCCCCCTCACCTTAAATCAGATATTCTGATTTAATTGGATTGGTCTAAGGTGAGGCATTTTTTTTTCTTTCTTTCTTTCTTTCTTTCTTTCTTTCTTTCTTTCTTTCTTTCTTTCTTTCTTTCTTTCTTTCTTTCTTTCTTTCTTTCTTTCTTTCTCTTTCTTTCTTCCTTCCTTCCTTCCTTCCTTCCTTCCTTCCTTCCTTCCTTCCTTCCTTTCCTTCCTTTCCTTCCTTTCCTTCCTTTCTTTCCTTTCTTTCCTTTCTTTCCTTTCTTCCTCTCCCCTCTCCCTCTCTCCTTCTCTCTTCTTTCTTTTTAAATTAAGCTGTTTGGATTATTATAATGGACAGCCAAGCTTGAGAGTCACTGGTACAGGCAGCTGTGAGGAGGGATTTGGGCTCTAGTCAGGGACATTGATTCCATACTGGGCCAAACTGTGGGCTTCAGTTTATGACCAAGATTAGGAAAGCAGTTTATAATCAAAGAACATAATTGGTCCACATGGTTCCAAACACTTGATCTTACCTCATGTTCATTCAATCATCAAATATTTATTAAGGTGCTATAGTGAGCTGTAGGGGCACTGTGCTAGCTACTGAGGAGTCAGCAGTGAATAAGACACACATAAGGCTGGTAGTCTAGCAGTGGATACAGACAGTAATCAAATAATCACTGAAATAAATGCAAATGTACAATTGGATAAGTGCTGGGAGGAAAGACTCTGATTTAATGTGAAGGGGGGCAGGAAAATGACAACTACCTGCAATCTAAAGGATAAATTGTCACTAGGTAAAAGGGGTGGGCAAAGGGGAAGGGAGAGTGCTCCAAGCAGAGAGGCAGACAGTAGGGCAGTGTGGCCAGAAGGCAGAGTGAAGAGGGTCATGGGTCAAGATGAGGCTTGGGAGGTATCTATGTAGCTCAGAGGTTCCCAGCCCTAGCTGAAGAGTAAAATCACCAAGGGGTTCTAATATATATATATATCCTTACTTGGGTTCCAACCCCAAGGTTCAGATTTTGTGGTCTGGGGTGGGACCCAGATATTAACAGCTTAAAAGCTCCCCCAGGTGATTCTAATGTTGAGTCAAGGTTGAGAAGCCGTTGCCATAGAGCCACAATAAGGATTTTGACCTTTATCCTGAGAATCATGGAAGGCATTGATGTGTTTAAGCAGCAAGGTGACATGATCAGGCTTGCATTTAAAAACCATCAGACCCAAAGAAAAAAAAGAACAAACAAAAAATCAAATTAAAAAAAAAAGAAAAAGAAAAGAAATAATTTTAAAAACACCATCAATCTGGCTGCAGAGTAAATAGATTGGAGGGGCAGAGTGGGTGTGTGGAGAAGCTATTGCTTTCCATTAAGTGAGAGATGGTAGTAGCTGGGGCCAGGAGAGTGGTGGAGAGGAATGGATGAACTCAAGAGCTATTTAGGAGGTGAAATCAACAGGACTTGATAATAGATTGGAAATAGGAAGCAGTGCGAGAAGGGAACTATCAAGGATAACTTCTAAGTTTCTGACTTAGGCAACTGAAGGGATGGTGGTGCCACCAAGATAGAGAAGACTGGAAGAGGACCACATTTGGAAGGAAGGTCATAAATTTGGTCCAAGTGGAGCAATCAAGTATGCAGTTAGATAAGCTGCCTGAAGCAGGAAGGAGAGCTCTGGATTAGAGATAAAAATCTGGGAACCATCAGGATAGATATTTAAAGCCAGGGAGTGAATTCCATCACCTGGGGAAAGATTGTAGAATGGCAAGAGAACTAGGATAAGCCAAAGAACTCCAAAATTTAATGGCTTGCACTTCCTAGGTTCATACTATTGGCCTATGCTAACTTTTCCCCCTCCTAATCACTGTCACCTCTCTCACTTGTTAAAGACTTTGGTAAAATGGTTCATAGTTTTCGTCTCTTGCCATTAACGTGGGTGACTTCAATGTTCTTAGGGGCACCCTTCCAATTCCTTGGCCTCCCTGTTCCTTACCATCCTCGTTTACCTTCTTCCACATTCCTCCTCAAGCCACATTCTCACACAGCCACACTTTGGGCCTTGGCGTCACTCTTAATTGTGCCACTTCAAAAATCACTTTTTTAAGCCTCCCCTCTCTGCTATCTCCTTCTCTTCCACTTGACTAGTTTATTTTTACAAGAATTGTTTTTCAACCTCACTGGGATGTCCAGTCCACGGATCCCTATATTTTGTCCTACTTCATCAGCTCTCTGCTTTCTTTACTTCATTATTCAGTCTATGGTCTGTCATTTCCATACCGTGATGACTACGCCTTCCCCAAAGATTGTCCGTGGCAGCCATTTCCCGACACATCCTGAGTAGGAGAGTTTCAAGGCTGAACTCTTAGCTGAGGATGCAGAAGGCAGGTTTCTGTGCTGCTGATTAAAATTCAGATCTGTGTGCTCTGGGTGCTCTGGCTACCAGTAATGTGACATGGGTGGAGGGGTTGCCATTTTTGTTTTGTTTTGTTTTTATTAAAGCAGTTGTAGTTTTACAGAAAAATCATGGAGAAAGTACACAGTTCTCATATACCCCCCTCTCACAACAGTTTTCCCTATTAACATTTTGCATTAGTGTGGCATTTTTGTTACAATTGATAAACCAATATTATTATAATTATGCTATTAACTTTAACCCACTGTTTACATTAGGGTTTACTCTTTGTGTTGTACAGTTCTACGGGTTTTTTGGTGTGGTAATTTATATACAACCTAAAATTTCTCTTTTATCCCTTTTCAAATATACAATTCGATGGTGTTAATTACATCCACCAAGTTGTGCCTCTATCACCACCATCCATTGTCAAAATTTTTCCATCACCCCAAACAGAAACTCAATACCAATTAAACACTAACTCCACATTCCCTGGACCATGTGCAGGGAAGACATATTTGAGGGCAATCTGTCACTCTCAGGAGCACAGATTCCAAAGTAGGGCCCACTGATAAGGCACCAAACTCCGGAGCTATCCAGAGTCCTCAGGAGCCCCTCTATTTGGGGTGATTTCAACATTGGAAGTCTATGAGATCCTGCTGAGATGTGCATAAGTGTTACCTCTGGGATGACCTCCCGACTCACTTTGAAGCCTCTTAGCCATATGAACTCATTTGTCTTTACTTCCCCCCCCTTTTATTCGGATCTTTTTCCAGTCCTATTGCCAGTTGGCACTTGGTAGTAATCCCCTGTTGCCATGGAGGCTCATCCCTGGGAGTCAAGTCCCATGCTGGGAGGAAGGTAATAAATATTATATTTTTCCCATGAATCACCACATTCTTAACACCTTGTAGTAGAAGAACACTCCTGTATTTATATTATTAGCCACAATCCTCATCTACGGCCAAAATCACTGTTATATATTCTTTATCTTATCCTCTAGATGTCCTCCAACTAACATTAACCTCCCTAGACTACTCATTTCAGCCACAATCACATCCATAAATCAACAATTTTCATTATACTCATTGTAATGTGCTACCATCAACTCCATCCCTTACCACAGATTTACAATTAACCTTATTAAACATTCTACATACATCCAGCATCAGCTCCCTCTTCTCAACCGATTCTGTCTCCCACCACCCTACACTCCATATACCAACTCCATAAGTCTACTCGAATTTAGTTCAATATTTGTCCTTTTGTGCCTGGCTTTGTTCACTCAAAATAATTCCTCAAGGTTCCTCCATGTTGTCATGTGCTTCCCCAATTGATTTCCTCTTAGAGCTGAATAGTATTCCATCATATGTATATACCACATTTGTTTACCCATTCATCATTTGATTGATGCTTAGGTTGTTTCCATCTTTTAGCAATTGTGTGTAATGCCGCTATGAACACCAGTGTGCAAATATCAATTCATATCTTTAATTTCAGTTCTTCTGAATATATTTCTTATATGATTCCGGGATTGTCAGATCATATGGCAGTTCTATATTTAGTTTCCTGAGGAACTGCCAAATCATCTTCCACAGAGGCTGCACCATTTTACATTCCCACCAACAGTGAAGGAGTGTTCCTATTTCTCCACATCCTCTCTAGCGCTTGTAATTTTCTGTTGTTTTTCTTTAATAATGCCCATTCTGAATGCTATGAGAATCTCATTGTAGTTTTGACCTTTTCACCTTCTTAACAAAGTTGTTTGAAATACAAAAGTGTTTAATTTTGAGGCAATCCCATTTATCTATTTTTTTTTCTGATGTTGCTGGTGCTTTGGGTGTAAGGTCCAAGAAACCACCACCTACCATAAGATTTTGAAAATGCTAGGCTACATTTTCTGTTGTTTTTTTTTAACCTGTTTTATTGAGATATATTCACATACCATATGATCTATCCAAAGTGTACAATCAATGGCTTTTAGTATAATTACAGTGTTGTATATTCATTACCACAACAAATTTTTGAACAATTTCATTACTCCAAAAAGAAAAACTCCACACCCCTTAGCAGTCACCTCTCAATCTCTTTATCCTTCCCCAGCCCTACATAACCATTAATCTAATTTCGTCTTTATAAATTGATTTATGTTTACATTTTATATAAATGGAATCATATAATATGTAGTACTTTGTGTCTGGTTTCTTTCACTTAGCATAATGTGTTTTTTGTGTGTCTGATAACATCTTGTAACATTAACATACATTTGTTCAGTTTCAAAGAAAAACAGTCTTATATATGCAATATTATCCATAGTCATATTTCACATGAGGTTTTATTATGCTATACAGTCCCATGTTATATTTTTTAGCTTTCCTTCTAGTAATATACACAACCTCAGACTTTCCCTTTCAACCACTGACATATCCATATAATAGCTCTGCTAGTTACAAACATGTTGTGCTTTCACCTTTTCTATTCATTTCCAAAGATTAACACACATCTTTTTTACCCGTTCTGCACAAGTTACCCTCAGCTTTCCATTCTCTAACCTCATTCTATTTTCTTGTGATCCATATTCAAACTATTAACTCCATGAAATTACACAATATATTTAGTTTGTAACAGCTCAATCATACCGTATTTCTCCTTTTTGTCTGGCTTGTTTCACTCAACATATTGCCCTCCAGGTTCATCCATGTTGTAATATGCTTCATGACTTCACTTCTTCTTACAGCTACATAATATTCCATCATGTGTATACACCACAATTTTTTTATCCATTCATCGGTTGACGGACACCTGGGTTGTTTCCATCATTTGGCAATTGTGAATAACTCCGGTAAAAACATTGGGGTGCAGATGTCTGTCCATGTCACTACTCTCAGTTCTTCTGGGTATACAACTAGTAGTGGTATTGCCAGGTCACATGGCAAGTCTATATTCAACTTCTTTAGGAACTGCCAAACAGTTCTCCACAGTGGTTGTACCATTCTGCGTTCCCACCAACAGTAAATAAGTGTTCCTATCTATCCACATCCTCTACAACACTTGTAGTTTTCTGTTTTTTTCAATAGTGGCCATTCTAATAGGTACATATAAATTTTTTTAACTAAACAATATGTTACACAATATATTTGGTTCATAGTAATGCATTCATACAGTATTTGTCCTTTTGTGTCTGGCTTGCTTCGCTCAACATAATGTCCTTCAGGTTCATCCATGTTGTCATATGCTTTATGGCTTCATTTCTTCTTACAGCTGCATAATATTCCATCGTGTGAATAGACCACAGTTTGTTTATCCATTCATCTGTTGATGGATACTTGGGTTGTTTCCAACATTTGGCAATGGTGAATAATGTTGCTATGAACACTGGTGTGCAGATGTCTGTTCGTGTCACTGCTCTCAGTTCTTCTGGGTATACACCCAGTAGTGGTATTGCTGGGTGACGTGGCAAGTCTATATTCAACTTCTTTAGGAACTGCCAAACAGTCCTCCATAGTGGCTGTACCATTCTGCATTCCCACCAACAGTAAAGAATTGTTCCTATCTCTCCACATCCTCTCCAACAATTGTAGTTCTCTGTCTTTTTAATAGTGGCCATTCTGATAGGTGTGAAATGATATCTCATTGTAGTTTTGATTTGCATTTCCCTAATCATGAGTGATGTTGAGCATTTCTTCATGTGTTTTTTTTTCTGTCATTTGTATTTCTTCTTTGGACAAATGTATATTCAAGTCTTTCACCCATTTTTTAATTGGGTCATTTGTCTTTTTATTGTTGAGTTGTAACATCTCTTTATATATCCTGGATATTAAACCCTTATCAGATATGTGATTTCCAAATATTTTTCCCATTGAGTTGGCTGCCTTTTCACCCTTCTGACAAAGTCCTGTGAGGGGCAAAAGTGTTTAATTTTGAGGAGGTCCCATTTATCTATTTTTTCTTTTGTTGCACGTGCTCTGACTGTAAGGTCCAAGAAACCACCACCTACTACAAGGTCTTGAAGATGTTTCCCTACATTTTCCTCTAGTGGTTTTATGGTCCTGGCTTTTATATTTAGATCTTTGATCCATTTTGAGTTGATTCTTGTATAGGGGGTGAGATAGGGGTCCTCTTTCATTCTTTTGGTTATAGATATCCAGTTTTCCCAACACCATTTGTTGAAGAAACTGTTTTTTCCCATTAGTGTGGGCTTGGTAGGTTTGTCAAAAACCAGTTAACTGTATAGGTGAGGGTATATTTCTGGATTCTCAATTCTATTCCACTGATCGATGTGTCTATCTTTATGCCAGTACCATGCTGTTTTGACCACTGTAGCTTTGTAATATGTTTCAAGGTCAGGCAGTGAAATTCCTCCCACATTGCTCTTCTTTTTTAGAATGCTTTTTGGCTATTTGGGTGCACTTACCCTTCCAGATGAATTTGGTAATTGCCTTCTCTAATTCT
>JAKSZT010054141.1:567413-587433 GCA_026826555.1 Tolypeutes matacus
GTTTCTGTTTGTTTGTGAATATTTTATACTCACCTTCATATTTGAAGGGCAGTTTTGCTGGATAAAGAATTCTCGGCTGGCAGTTTTTCTCTTTCAGTTTCCTAATTGTATCATACCACTGTCTTCTCGCCTCCATGGTTTCTGAAGAGAAATCTGCACTGTCTTCCTGGATGTCCCTTGTATGTGATCGTTTGCTTCTCTCTTGCTGCTCTGAGAATTTTCTCTTTATCTTTTACATTTGACATTCTGAATAGTATGTGGCTTGGCGTAGGTCTATTTGGATTTATTCTGATTGGGGTACGGTGTGCTTCTTGGACATGTAAATTCATTTCTTTTGTGGGAGTTGGGAAATTTTCAGCTATTATTCCCTCAAATACTCTTTCTGCCCCTTTTCCCTTCTCTTCCCCTTCTGGGACTCCCATGACACGTATGTTGTTGCATTTTGTGTTGTCATTCAACTCTCTGAGCCCCTGCTCAATTTTTTCCATTCTTTTCTCTCTCTGTTCTTTTTTCTCTTCAATTTTAGCTGCTCTGTCTTCAATATCACCTATTCTTTCTTCTATCATTTCGAGTCTGCTGTTGTAGGCCTCAAATGTGTATTTGACATCACCTATTGTGTCTTTCATTCCCATGAACTCCGTTACTTTTCTGTTCAGGATTTCAAATTCTTCTTTGCGTTCCCTCAATATTTTCTTGATGTTATTTATCTCTTTATCTATATTGTATTTTATCTCATTAATTTGATTTTGGAAATTTGTGCTCATCTCACTGATTAGTTCTCTCAAATTCTGCATCTCTTCTGGGACTTTGATGTATTCCTTTTCTTGGGCCATGTCTTCTATTTTCTTAGTATGGTTCATAATTTTTTGCTGGTGTTTAGGCATCTGGTTAAGATGTAGTTTACTCAGATGCTCAATCTCTCTCTTTTATAGGGGTTTCATGGCAGGAGGCTGTGAGTTACCACAGCTCTTTGATTTTTGGCTTGGCCTGGATTGTTAGACTTATCTTACTCGTTGCTCAAAACTGGGCACTGGACCCAGTAATTTGTTGTAGAGTCACTTCCTAGGGCCTTGGGCAGGGAGGCTATAGAGGCCAGGAAAAGCCTCTCCTACTTTTTAATTTTCTTATGTGCACTTCCTTGGTCTGCCAGGAGATGGCGCTCATTGGAAGCTCTCAGTTCAATGCCTGGTCTGGGGGCTAAAAGCCTTGTAATTCAAACTTTCTGAGACAGTTCTCCAGTCTTCTCTGGCAGCCCCCTCCTTTTTCCCAGCTAGGAAATATTTCCCCTCCCCTCTGCATCCTCAAAAATCAGTGCCTGTTAGTAGAAGAGGAAATTGGGAGGTTTGTATATCTTTAGCGCCTTGCAGGCTCCAAGGCAAACAATGGCACAGCCCCACCCCACCTGGAAGGGCTCTTGGGACAGGGCAGACCAAACCTGGGAGTCAAAAGCAGGGTCAGCCCCAGGTTCTCTCTCCCCTCTCCTGTGGAGTCCTCAACAATTAGTCCAGCCTAGAAGAGAGGGAGATTGGGAGGGTTGGATTTCTCCAGTCCTTCATAGGCTCCCAGGGCAAACCACCGTGTGGAAGGGTCCGTGGGACTCCGCAGCCCAAATTTGCGGGTCAGAACCTGAGTCAGCCTTAGGCTGTGTCCCTCTTGGTCCCCTTTCCTGGAGTGGTAGATCCCTGGAGCCCCCTTTGTCTGTAGTCACAGGCCCAGAGGCCCGAGAATTCTAAAGAGTGTGGGGGAGGGTGCCGGCAGCAGCAGCCGCTGCTCGTTCCAACTCATGGTTCTGTCGGTTCTGCCGTTGCGATTTCCTTCTTTTGTCCCTTTCTCCTCTGGATGATGTGCAGCTTTCATCTGCTGTCCTAAACCCTAGAAGATCTTTTTCGGGGCTGTTTCAGCCTGTCCTCTAGCTATTTTTCTGGAGAAGAGATTCCCGTGTCTTACTAGTCTGCCATCTTCCCGGAAGTCTCTCTAGTTTTTATATTTAGGTCCTTGATCCATTTTGAATTAATTTTTATATAAGGTGTGAGATAGTGGTCCTCTTCTTTCTTTTAGAAATGGATATCCAGTTTTCCCAGCTCCATTTGTTGAATAGGCTGTTCTGATCTGGCTGTGTAGGTCATGTTGTAGCATGCATCAGAACGTTGTTCCTTTTTTTTTTTTTTTTTTTTTTTTTAAAAGATTTTATTTATTTATTCATTTATTCCCCCCTTGCTGCTTGTGCTCGCTGGGTCAGCTAACCACGCCGTGCGGGCGGGCTTGTCTTCACCAGGAGGCCCCGGGAACCAAACCCGGGGCCTCCCATATGGTAAACGGGAGCCCTACTGATTGAGCCACAGCCATTTCCCCGTTGTTCCTTTTTACAGTTGAATTATGTTCCATTGTATATATATACCACATTTTGCTTATTCATGCATCTGTTGATGGACACTTGGGTTGCTTTCATATTTTGGCAATTGTGAACAATGCCACTATGAAAATTGCTGTGCAAATATCTGTTCGAGTCCTTGCTTTCAATTCTTTGGGGTATATACCTAGAAGTGGGATTCTTGGGTCATATGCTAATTCTATAATTTTCTGAAAAATTGCCATACTGTTTTCCACAATGGCTGCACCGTTTGACATTTCCACCAACATTGAATGAATGTTCCTATTTCTCCACATCCTCTTCAACACTTATTTCCATTTTTTAATAGTAGCCATTCTAGTGGGTGTCAGATGGTGTGACAGTTTGAAGTTCTTTTGTGAATTCAAAATGATCATGTTCTTAAACTAATCTATTCCTATGGGTGTGGTACGCTTTGATTGCATTAGATTCCCACTTTAGATCACTTGATTAGATTGCTTTTGATTGGAGTATGGCAGTGAGGCATGAGCCATCTTAGGTCTCCACCCTCTTGCTGAGTTTTATATAAACGGAGACACAGAGAAAAAGGACGCTGCCATATTTGATACTGCATGTTCGCCCACAGCTGAGCTTCAAGGAGAGAAGCCCCCAGAGGCTCAAAGAGCAGAGGCCCAGGGAGAGATGAGCCATATGCCTGATAGCTTGCAGCTGAACTTGGGAAGAAAGCACAGCAGCCGAGACTGAGAGGGAAAGCCTGGAAATAGGCAAGCCCTATGCCTGGTTGCCCACAGCTGAGCTCCGGGAGACAATAGATTCTGGAGGGGAAGGCAGAGACCTCAGCAGAGATTGGCAGCCATCTTGCTTTGCCACATGACAGGACCCCAGACTCAGCAGTAGCTGATTTTGGTGAGGAAGCACCTTTGATGGTGCTTTTAGACATTTCATAGCCCCAGAACTGTAACCTTTTACTCCTAATAAATTTCCCATTATAAAGTCAACCCATTTCTGGTACTTTGCATTGGCCATCTGTGGCAATCTAAGACAGATGGTATCTCATTGTGGCTTTGATTTGCATATTCCTGTTGGTTAATGATGTTGAGCATCTTTTCATGTATTCATTGGTCATTCTTATATCTTCTTTGAAGAAATATCAATTCAAATATTTAACCCATTTTTTAAAAGGTTTGTTTATCTATTTCTCCGCCCTCCCTTGTTGTTTTGCACTCACTGTCTGCTCTCTGTGTCTATTTGTCATGTGCTCGTCTTCTTTTTTAGGAGGCACTGGGAACTGAACCTGGGACCTCCATGTGGGAGGGAGGCACCCAATGGCTTGAGCCACCTCTGCTCCTGCTTGTTGTGTCTCTCATTGTGTTTCCTTGCTGTGTCTCTTGGTTGCATCATCTTGTTGCATCAGCTTGCCACACCAGCCCATTGCATCAGCTTGTTGTCTTGTTCATCTTCTTTAGAGGCACTGGGAACCGAACTCGGGACCTCCCGTGTGGTAGGCAGGCACCCAACTGCTTGAGCCACATCCACTTCCCTTTAATCCATTTTTTAATTGGGTTGCTTGTCTTTCTGTCGTTGAGTTGTAAGAGTTGTTTATATATTTTAGATATAAGACTCTTAGCAGATATATGGTTTCCAAATATTTTCTACCACTCTGTAGGTTGTCTTTTTACTTTTTTTTTTTTTTTTTTAAGTTCCTATGTTCGTGTTTTATTTTTCTTAGTAAATTCTTTTATCAGAATGAAAATATCCCCTTTCTAATATATTACATGCTATTGAAGTTAAATTTTATTTAATCTGGCATTAATATTGCTTTGACAGTTTTTTTGTGGGGTCTAAATTTGCCTGAGATTTTTTTTTAAGGATTTATTTATTTACTTTTATCCATTTTTAGCAACCCCCTCCCCATTTTTGCAGTTTTTGTGTCCATTTGCTGGACAACTCTGTGTCCATTTCGTGCCCTCTCTTCTTATCCTTCTCCTCCTGTCTTCACTGGGATTCGATCTTCGGAACCTCTGATGTGGGAGAGAGGCGTCCTACCACCACGCCACCTTAGTTCCTGGTTTTTCGGTGTGTCTCGTCTTGGCTCTCCCTTGTGTCACTGTCCTGTTATGTCAACATCTTGCTGTGGGCTCACGGGGCCTGGCAGCACACCCATGCACAGGGCCGGGGGGGAGCTCACCCTCACACGGGGCCTGGCAGCGCACCCACACACTGGACCTGGTGGCCCTCGCACCTTCTATACTTTTCTTTTTTTTATTTTTGCCAGGAGGTCCTGGGGAACGAACACAGGTCCCTTCATATGGGAGACGGACACCCAACCATTTGAGCCACATCTGTCCCCCTGCTATATGTCTTAAGGTTGACCAAATATACCTAGAGTTACAGTCATTTCCCATACAGGATGGCCATATAATAAATCAGGCTTAGTTTATCACCAGCATTCTAAAAACCAGACCTAGGGAGAAAAACCAGGTCTGGGGACACATTCATGGTTTCTAATATAGTGAATGTTTAGCCTACCCTGATTATCACAAAATCAGGTCAGCAAGAATATTCGCATGTCTTTTTACTTTTTAAAATATAGATTCCTTTGATGTACAAAAGTTTTTGCCATTTTTAAACAAATAAATTTTATTGATATATATTAATAAAACATACAATTCATCCAAAGTGTACAATCAACAGTTTTTGGTATAATCACATAGTTGTGCATTCATCATTTCAATCATTATTAGAGCATTTTCATAATTTCAGTAATAATAATAATAAACAAAAAAACAGACAAACAAACAAGAAAATTCCTCACCTCTCAATCTCTCTCTGTTTCCCCTGCTGTACATAGCTGCTATTTCTGGCTATTCTTGCACAATTATTTATTTGTTTATTAAGCAGTTTTAGTGAGCTATATTCACATACTATATGATCTATCCAAAGAGTATAATCAATGGCTTTTAGTATAATCACGATGTTGAACATTCATCATCTCAAAAATTCTAAAACAATTTCATTACTCCAAAAAGAAAGACTCCAAACCCATTAGCATTCCTTCCCCAGCCCTACATAACCACTAATCTAATTTCATCTTTAAAAATTGATTTATATTTACATTTTATGTAAATGGAATCATATAATATGTAGTACTCTTTGGTGTCCTTCACTTAGTATAATGTTTTATTGGTCTGATATTAATATTTTGTAGTATTAACCTATATTTGTTCATCTTCAAAGAAAAATGGTCTTATATATACAATTTTACCCATATTCATATTTCACATAATGTATTTACATTTCACATAATATATTTAGTTCATAATAGGGCAATCATGCAGTATTTGTCCTTTTGTGTTTAGCTTGCTTCACTCAATATAATGTCCTCCAGTTTCATCCATGTTGTCATATGTTTTGTGACTTCATTTCTTCTTACCACTGCATGATATTCCATCATGTGTATACTCCACAATTTGTTTATCCAGTCATCAGTTGATGGACACCAGAGTTGTTTCCAACTTTTGGTTATCGTGAATAATGCTGCTATGAACATGAGTGTGCAGATGTCTATTTATGTCACTGTTCTCAGTTCTTCTGGCTATATACCTAGCAATGGTATTGCCAGGTCCCATGGCAAGTCCATATTCAACTTCCTTAGGAACTGCCAAACAGTCCTCCACAGTGGCTGTACCATTCTACATTCCCAAAACAGTGAATAAGTATTCCTATCTCTCCACATCCTCTCCAACATTTACACTTTTCTGACTTTTTATAGCGACCAGTCTAATAGATGTGAAATGATATCTCATTGTAGTTTTGCATTTCCCTAATCGCTAGTGGTGTTGAACATTTTTTCATGTGTTTCTTCGCCATTTGTATTTCTTCTTTGGACAATTGTCTTTTCAAGTCTTTTGCCCATTCTTTTTTTTTTTTCCCACCTCATTGTTATAATTTCTTCCACTGCTAGAATCACCATATGTGAACAACAGAATACCATCAAGTCCACTCTAGTCCATAGTTCTTCCCCCAATCCTGAGGGGACTGGGATGGTGATGTCCACTCCACCTCCAAGTGAGAGAGGGCTTATATCCCATGGATATGGTGGGTGGGATGATCCTGCCTGCAGATGCAGGCCCTCTCCATTCCCTGGGATGTTTTGCCCATTCTTTAATCGGATAGTTTGTCTTTTTATGGTTGAGTTGTATGATATCCTTATATAACATGGATATTAAACTCTCAACAGATATATGATTGCCAAATATTTTCTCCCATTGAGTTGAATGCTTTTTCACCCTTTTGACAAAGTCCTTTGAGGTGAAAAAGTGTTGAACTTTGAGGAGGTCCCATTTATCTATTTTTTCTTTTGTTGCTCATACTTTGGGTGTAAGGTTTAAGAAACAACCGCCTACCACAAGATCTTGAAGATTGTTGTTGGACTTTCTCTAGGTTCTTGGCTAAGCCACAAGAAATGAATTTCGAGAGCAAGCCAGGTTAGTTAGGCCAGTAATTTATTAAGGAATGGAGAGAAGGGAAATGGGAGAAAATAACAAATCATGGGTCCCAGGTAAAGAGGAAGGGGCTGAAGAGTGATAAAGAGGACCGATTTACAGACTACAATTCCCCATTATAGATTATAAATGCCCAGGTTTACTTCCATATTGATCTAGGGGGCAAAGAAGGCCAGGATGGGGAGGGAAGGCAAGAGCAGGGGTCAAAAGGCAAGAGAGGGCTGGTTCAGCCTTTGCCCTTGCTTTTTGAACCATTAATTTTTCTGCCCCTTTGCTAATTACAGGGGAGGAGTCCCAGCTGTTTGCTGTTTTGATTGATTACCCCACCCATCAATCCCTCTGGAAGGCCCAATGATAAGGCCCCTGGAGAATATCCAGGGCATCTCCTGGCTTCTGGAGGAAATCTCCTTCTGAATGAGAGTTCTTGAAGGGGTCTTCCAGCAGCGATCTTGGGGGTGGTTTTTCTGCCAGGTTCCAGATCCGTCTATTGATTCCCTAACTAGCCTGCTTCAAGATGTTTTCCTACATTTTCTTCTAGGAGTTTTATGGTTATCCCTTTTATATTTAGGTCCTTGATCCATTTTTGAGTTAATTTTTGTATAAGGTGTGAGATAGGGGTCTTCTTTCTTTCTTTTGAATATGGATATCCAGTTCTCCCAGCACCATTTGTTGAATAGACTGCTGTGGCCCAGATGGGAGGGCTTGACCGCCTTATCAAAAATCACTTGACTGTAGATGTGAGGGTCTTTCTGATTTCTCAATTTGGTTCTGTTGGTCAATGTGTCTGTCTTTATGCTCATATCATGCTGTTTGTACCACTGTAGCTAGGTAATATGCTTTAAAGTCTGGAAGGGAGAGTCCTCCATCTTCGTTCTTCTTCTTTAAGATATTTTTGGCTATTCAGGGCCCCTTATGCTTCCAAATAAATTTTATTATTGGCTTTTCTAGTTCTGGAAAAGAGGCTGTTGGGATTTGGGTGGGGGGGGGATTGCATTGAATCTATAAATCAGTTTAGGTAGAATTGCCATCTGTATTACTCAGCCAAAGGGGTGCTAATGTGAAATACCAAAAATGGGTTGGTCTTTATAAAGGGTATTTATTTGGGGTAGAAGTCCACAGATAATAGGCCATAAAGTGTTAAGTTTCTTCTCTCACCACAGTTCATTGCCACATGTTGGAGCAAGACAGCTACTGACGTTTGCCAGGGTTCAGGCTTCTTGGGTTCCTCTCTTCCTGGGGCTGCGTTTCTCTCCGGGCTTAGCTCCTGTTTCCTCCACAAGGTCAGCTGTAGACGATCAGGTGAACAGCTTGCTTCTCTTCTCCTGGGGCCTTCTTTCCAACATCAAAACTGCTTCTCCAAAACTGCTTCTACTCTGTTCTTTGCCTTGGCTTTTATATTCGATTCCTTACCCACCAGGGGGTGGGGTTCAACGCCCTACTGACATGGCCCAGTCAACGCCCTAATCATAACTTAATCATGCCCAGATTAACAGATCAGTTTACAAGCATGATCCAATTATATTTTTGGAATTCATAATTACATCAAACTGCCCAACGGCCACATTCCACCCTCTGAATTCCAAAAATACATTACAATATTTTAAAAAAACTTAAATCAGTAACAATCCAAGTACAAAATCATATCAAAATCATTTTAAAGAAATACAGTTTGTCTTCAGGCAAAATCCCGTCTGCAGTAGACCTCTGAAACTTACAAAACCATTTAACTGCTTCCAATACACAAATTGAAAGACAAAGGATAAACATTTTCATTACCATAAGGAGAAATTGGGATGTTAAACATGAATCATGGATCCTCTACAGTTCAGTAAACCTGCAGGGCATCCTCCATTCGATTTCAAAGTCTGAGAGTCATTCTAAGATGATGGTTTCTTCTCCTTGGGGCCACATGGGAACTCACCCTTTCCGCAGGCTTGCCCAATGGCCATTTTCTTGGTTCCACCCTCATCAAGCATCTGGGTGTCAACCAAGCTCCAGATCTCACCCTCCAAGAGTGTTGGAGTGATTGCCACACCTTACCCAATCTTTGGATTAGAGTCTTAGCCCCCCTAGAACAGTGAGGTGAAGACAACATTCCCCTAACCTTTGGCATACACGTTCAACCCTCTCAGAGCATATTTGTCTTCTTTTAGCAATGTTTTGTAGTTTTCTGAATACAGGTCCTTTATGTCTTATGATTAAGTTTATTCCTTAATATTTGCTTGTTTTAGTCACTATTATAAATGGAATTTTAAAAGTTTCCTCCTCAGATTGCACATCAGTAGTGTATAGAAACACTACTGATTTTTGCATATTAATCTTGTATCCTGCTTTGCTGAACTCATCTATTAATTCTAGTAGCTTTGTTGTAGATTTTTCAGGATTTTCTGGATATAGGATCATGTCATCAGTGAATAGTGAAAGTTTTACTTTTTCCTTCCCTATTTGGATGCCTTTTATTTCTTTATCTGGCCTAATTGCTCAAGCTAGAACGTCTAACACAATATTGAATAATGGTGACAGGGGTCATCCTTGTCTTGTTCCTGATCTCAGCGGGAAAGCTTTCAGTCTTTCACCATTGAGTACAATGCTGGCTGTAGGTTTTTCATATATGCACTTTACCATATTGAGAAAGTTTCCTTCTATTCCTATCTTTTGGAGTGTTTTTATCAAGAAAGAGTGCTGTATTTTGTCAAATGCCATTTCTGCATCAATAGAGAGGATCATATGATTTTGCTTCTTCAATTTATTAATGTGGTTTATTACACTAATTGATTTTCTTGTGTTGAACCACCCTTGCATACCTGGGATAAAACCCACCTGATCGTGGTGTATAATTCTTTTAATGTGCTTTTGGATTCAGTTTGCAAGTATTTTGTTGAGGATTTTTGCATCTTTATTCATTAGAGATATTGGTCTTGCAATTTTCTTTTTTTGTAGTATCTTTATCTGGTTTTGGTATTAGGGTGATTTTGGCTTCATATTTTTTTATCCATTCTATCAGTCTGCTCAATTTTTTGGAAGTGCTTGAGCAAGATCAGCATTAGATCGTCTTTGAATGATGCGTAGAATTCACCTGTGAAGCCATCTGGTCCCGAGCTTTTCATCTTTGGGAGGTTTTTGATGACTGTTTCAATCTCTTCACTTGTGAATGGTTTGTTGAGGTCTTCTATTTCTTCTAGGGTCAGTGTAGGTGGCTCATCTATTTCTAGGAATTTGTCCATCTCCTCTAAATTGTTGAGTTTTTTTGGCATACAGTTGTTCATAGTATCCTTTTATGATCTCTCTTATTTCTGTGGGGTCAGTGGTAATGTCCCCCCTCTCATTTTTGATTTTATTTATTGTGTCTTCTCTCTTTTTTTCTTTGTCAGTCTAGCTAAGGGTTTGTCAACTTTGTTGATCTTCTCAAAGAACCAATTTTTGGTTTTGTTGATTCTCTCTATTGTTTTTCTGTTCTCAATTTCATTTATTTCTGATCTTTACTATTTCTTTCCTTCAGCTTAGTTTGGGATTAGTTTGCTGTTCTTTTTCTAGTTCCTCCAGGTGTGCAGTTAGATCTTCAATTTTAGCTCTTTCTTCTTTTTTAATGTAAGCATTGAGGGCTATAAATTTCCCTGTCAGGACTGCCTTTGTAGTGTCCCATAGGTTTTGAGATGTTGTGTTTTCATTTTCATTCATCTCAAGATATTTGCTGAATTCTTTGGCAATTTCTTCTTTGACCCACTGATTATTGAAGAGTGTGTTGTTTAATCTCCATATATTTATGAATTTTCCCTTTTCCATCCATTATTGATTTCCAGCTTAATTCTGTTATGATCAGAGAAAGTGTTTTGTATAATTTCAATCTTTTTAAATATATTGAGACTTGTCTTGTGACCCAACATATGGTGTATCTTTGAGAAGGATCCATGAGCACTTGAAAAGAATGTATATCCTGCTGTTTTGGGGTGCAATGCTCTATAGATGTCTGTTAGGTTTAGTTCATTTAACATGTTATTCAAGCTCTCTGTTTATTTATCCTCTGTCCAGATGTTCTATCCAATACTGAAAATGATGTACTGAAGTCTCCAACTATTATTGTAGAGACATCTATTTCTCCCTTCAGCTTTGCCAGTGTGTGCCTCATATATCTTGGGGCATTCAAGTTATTTACATAAATATTTAGTATAGTTATTCCTTCTTGCTGAATTGCCTCTTTTATTAATATAAATGACCTTCTTCATCCCTTATAACAGTTTTGCATTTAAAATCTATTTTGTCTGATATTAGTATTGTTACTCCAGCTCTTTTTTGGTTATTATTAGTGTGGAATATCTTTTTACAACCTTTCAGTTTTTTTTTTTTTTTATTGTGGGTAAAAATCAAAATTTTCACAATACATACTACAACCTTTCACTTTTAACCTGGTTGTGTTCTTATGTCTGAGGTGAGGCTCATATTTTTTTATCCATTCTATCAGTCTATGTATTTTGATTGGGGAGTTCAAGCCATTAACTTTCAATATTATTACTGTAAAGGCATTACTTACTTCATCCATTTTTATCTTTGGCTTTCTGTTGTCATGTCGTACTATTGTCTATCTTTTTACCCTTTAATTTTCCCTTTCTAATAATCTTCATTTCTAAACTCTTCTCTAAGTCTCTTGCCCTTGTTTTTTCCTTTCAGGCTGCAGCACTCCCTTTAGTATCTCTTGGAATTCTGGTCTTTTGGTAACATATTCTATCAGTTTTTGTTTGTGAAGACTTTGAACTCCCCTTCATTTTTGAAGGACAGCTTTGCTGGATACAGAATTCTTGGCTGGCAGTTTTTCTCTTTCAGTACCTTAAATACACCATACCACTTTCTTCTCTCCTCCATGGTTTCTGATGAGAGGTCAGCACTTAATTTTATTGAGTTTCCCTTATATGTGATGCATTGCTTTTCTTTTGCTGCTTTCAGAATCTTCTCTTTATCTCTGATATTTGTCATTCTGAATAGTAGGTATCTCAGGGTAGGTCTTTTCAGATTTATTCTGTTTGGGGTGCATTGTCTTTCCTGGGTATTGATATTTATGCCTTTCAAAAGGGTTGAGAAATTTTCAGTCATTATTTCCTCATATATTCTTTCTTTCTTTCTTTTTTTTTTTTTTAGAGAAATCGGTAATTCCAAAGATTTATATTTGACTCACAGCACCCTCTTACACTTAATGACTTAATGTATATTTTTAGGGATGCATATTGTTCATACATGAACATACATAAACTTGAAGTCTAGAGCTGAAATCACAAACTTAGAAAATAAAGGGGCATACTACCTTACAGTGGTTCCATCTCCAGCTTTGTGAAAATGAATTGTGATTCATTTTTAAAAATTGGCCAGAGCATTTCTGTAACATGATTAATCACTAGTATCCATGGCTCAATTTGGGTGTTCAATTCCTGACATCCTTCATATATTCTTTCTGCTCCTTTTCCATTCTCTTCTCCTTCTGGGACACCGATAATGCAAATCTTTACGTTTCACATTGTCATTCAATTCCCTGAGACCCTGTTCCATTTCTTCCATTCTCTTCTCTTTCTGTTCTCCTGTCTTTTCCAGTTCAGATGTTCTGTCTTCAAAATCACTAATTCTGTCTTTGAGCAATCAAATCTGCTCTTATGTGCCTCATGTATTTTAATCTCATCCATTGTGACTTTCATTCCCATAAGGTCTGTTACTTTTCTTTACAGACTTTCACATTGTTCTTTATGCTCACCCAGTGTCTTTTTTTCTTTTTTTTTTTTTTTTTTTTTTTTTTTTTTTTTTTTTTTTTTTTTTTTTTACCGGGAGATACCGGGGATCGAACCCCGGTCTCTCCATATGGTAGACGGACGCCGAACCTCTTGAGCCACATCCATTTCCCCCAGTGTCTTTTTAATATCCTTTATCTCTCCAGTCATATTTTCATTCAATTCTTTAAATCAGTTTAAGAGAGTTGTGTGATTATCATTGATTAATTGTCTTAAATTCTGTATCTCTTCAGGATATTTGGTTTGCTCATTTGGCTGGGCCATCTCTTCCTGTTTCCTAGTATGGCTTGAAATTTTTTGCTGAAGTCTAGGCATCTGAATATGTTGGTGAATTTACTCTGATGACCAATTTCTCTCTCTTGGTTATTGTTATTATTTTTTCAAAGCTCTTCTTTGATATTTTTCTCAACTTAAGTATTTAAAATTGCCCAGCTTATCAAAATCGTGCCATGGATTCACTAATGGTGTGCAGATTTTCTCCCAGAAGTTAGAGAACAAAGAGACCCAATTGCAGTTTTTGTCCATGCAATTTCTAGATCAGCCAGTAGATGGCGCTCATTGACGCACCTTTTCACGGAGGTGTAGCTTTCTCGGTTTTCCTTTGTTTTGGTCTAGCCAGAGCCAATATTCAAAGAGGGTTCCACTGGCTGAATTCACTGAAGAAAATCCCCTGGACTCCCCCTCCCTTTTCCCTTGTAATAGTTGACAGGGAGGAAGACGTCTGCTCCCCTAGCAGTCAGCTGCAATGAGCCAGGGGTTTTACCCCACTTAATATCTTGGGGATGGGCAAGAGAGCCCTTCCCAGCAGCCGGAAGGTTTAGTAACTCACAGTTTTTTGTTTCATGTTCTTCGTCTCTCTGTCTCTCACCCTCTTGGGAGTTGTGAAGCACTGTCTTGGTCTGCTGACCCCCAAAGCAGGTCTCTCAGGCAGCTTTTGGCACTTTCTCTGTTGTTTTTGTGAGAGAGCTGAGCCCTGCCTGCCTAATCTGACACCAGCTTCCCACAATCCTTGCCATTTTGTTTTGAAAATGGATATGCCTGCCTTTCATTCTTGCCTGGACAGAGGGCTACTGCCCACTTCAAGCTGCTAAAATGCCTGAGAGTAGGGTCAACATGTTCTTTGAAGCAGCAGCAGTGGATCAGCTCAAGTGTTTGAAGAAGTGTTCAGAGTTCCAGAATGCTGATCCTTGAAACATGGACACATAATATTAGCCTGGATCATTGGGAGGGTAAATATCACAATTCATTTACCATTAGCAACCTTAAATGTGATGTTTGAGTAGCATGGTCTTGGAGGTGGGGCTGGGGCTGGATCAGCATTCTAGCCAGAGGGACTGACAGAGGCCAAGTTAAGGAGATGGGATGTGTGCAGCACTCCCAGGGAACAGTGAACAATCTAATTTGGCTGGTTTGGGTTGTCCAGTTGAGTGTTCACTGCCTGTTCAGATCCACACTACAGCTAATTTGACAATCTAATTCACAGATATTTCATAGTGATAAAGGATGAGACTATTGGGGGAAGGGGCTTCCCCCACTAGGAATGAAGACAAAGGGTCTGGGCCAACATAGGCTGGAACATGCAAATGTATAGGATCCCATTGGAAGAAGTCACCTCAGAGGGCTGTGACCAGTTGTAACTGTTCTATGCATTCTCTAATCAGGGGTTCTTGGTTTTGTGCTATGGAGCCCTTATCAGTCTGGTGAATCCTACAGTCCCCTTCTCAGAATAATGCTTTTAAATGCATAAGATAAAGTACAAAGGATTATCATGGAAACAAGTTATATTGAAATACAGCTATCAACATATTTTTAAAATTTTTGATATATGTGCCGCATTATTATATTAAATAACAAGATCTAGCAGTGAATCTTATAGCTATCATAATTTCAAAGTAGCAATGAACGCATTGATATTTCAAAAGACCTATTTCACTCTAATAAGATCTGAAAATACATGTGATTTCTGTTGATGACTAGGTCACAGGTCCCTGCTAATACTATGGCAGTTTGTTGCCTGTATTCATGATGGAAGGAGATGTTAAAATTCAGTTAAAAGCTAGCAGAAATAAACATTGTAATTTTCTCCCTCCAAGTTCATAAAACTTCTGAAGCCTCTCCACAGACGCTTTAGAGGGCCAGGGCCCCAGGTTAAGAATATATGTAGCATTCCCGGTGCTCCTCTGTGGGACTTGCCCTTTTTTTCAAGTTTTCTCACTGGAAGTCTCTTTTTATTTTGAGAGGGTGGGGTTAGTTGGAGATTTGGTTTTTGGAAACAGCCTAAGTTCCTACCTTCCCTCCTCTGTTCTCTGAGTGCCTGTAGTTTTGGGGCCTCTCTTGTGACAGGCAGAACCTTTTCCCTCAAGTAGGGTACCTTCTTCAGCACAGGACTCTGTGTCAAGCCCTAGGCACAGGAAAGGGGGGAGTATAAAGAGACAGTTCCTAATAACAATAGCTACCATTTACCAAACACTTTTTCTATGCCAGGCACCATGCTGACACTTCATTCCTTCAGTCAGTCACTCAACAAATATTTACTGAGGGCCTACTATGTGCTAGGCATTGGATTAGAAGCTGAAGATAGAGCAGTGAACAGGACTCCCTGCTCTCCTGAATCTTACACTCTAGCGGGAAAGACAGATAGTAAGCAAAATAAATAAACGCCCCAGTACACCAGACTATGGTTGTGTGCAATAGAGAAAAATAAAGTCAGGGAAGGGGAGAACAGGTGCCCAGAAAGGTGGATGCAATGTCAAATGGAGTGACCACTGAAGGCCTTGCTGAGGATGTGGACATTTGCACATAGACCTGAAGAAAGTGAGGGAGTAAGCCTTTGCAGATATTTGGAAGAAGAGCGTCCTAGGCAGAGAGAAAATTTAGGCAAAGACCCTGAGGCCAGAGTGTGTTTAAGCATGTTTGGGAATGGGGAGGAAGAAAGTGGAGCTGGAGAGGAATGAGTGAGAGGAAGAACAGCAGGAGAGGAGGCCAGAGAGGAAGCGGGAGAAGGGCGGCCAGATTATGTTGGACATTGGAGCCATGGCAGTGACCTTGGCTTTTACCCAGCATGAGATGAGAAGCCACTCAGTGGTTCAAGCAGAGTCCCCATAATAATGCTGTTGGGTGATAGTATCATTGTATTATCACATGAGGGAGCTACAGGTCAGAAAAGTTAAATGACTTGGCTAGTGAGTGACAGAGCTGACCCGAGGCCTCCCTGGAGGTCATGACCCTCCTCCTCTCCCAGCCTCCCAGGCACCGAAGAGGGGTCAGTAAGTTCTTTACTCCCTTCTGCTGTGTTGTGGTTTGAGACTCTATGTACCCCCAGAAAATCATGTTTTTGAAATTAATCCATCCCTGTGGGTGTGAATCTTTTGTATGTGGGGACTTTTGATTAGATTACTTCAGTTAAGGGCCTCTGGTTATATTACTTCAATAGGGCATGACCCAGAGTGGTTCTTAATCCTCTTACTATAGTCCTTTAAAAATATGTTGAATATGGAAAAAGGAAGCCAGAGAGAGAGAGAGAGAGAGAGAGAGAGAGAGAGAGAGAGAGAGAGAGAGAGACTTAGGAGCACAGAGAGGAACCCATAGAAGTTGAGAGAGAAAGCCACAAGAGCAAGAAGCTGAAATCAATGGAACCCAGAAGAGAGAAAGCCACAGAAAGAGCAGCCAGAAGCTGAAATCAACAGAGCCTGGGGGAGAAGACTAAGACCGGCAGGTGCCAGCATTGTACCCTGCCATGTGACAGGATGTCAGGTTCACCAGCAGCTGTATCTTTGTGGAGAGAGCTTTTCTTGATGCCTTGATTTGGACATTTTTCTCAGCCTCAGTATCATAAGCTTATAAGTTAATAAATCCCTATTGTAAAAGTGAACCCATTTCTGGTATTTAGCTTTGGCAGCTTTTAGCAAACTAAAACATGCTGCTTCCAGACATTTCCTAGGGAAATGTTCCTTTGTCATTTTCCTAGGGCCAAACACTACTCTCTGCCCATCCCCTTACTCACTGCCTTACTGATTACCTGCTATGTGCCAGGTACTGTTTCAGAGACTGAGAATAAAATAATGACTAAGAGAAGTCAGCTCCTTGCTCTCATGGAGCTTTCATTCTAGTGGGTGGAAGAGATAGGTTGATAGTTAGCTAGCTAAATACAAAAGAAAATATTCTATAGTAATAAGAACCATGCAGAGAAAAGAGAGTGGCTACTTTATATAAGCTGGCTATGGGAAGGTCTCTCTGATGGGGTGACATTTAAATTGAGATCTGTATAATAATAAGGAGCCAGCACAGAAGGGAGAGAGCATTCCCAGCAGGAGGACATATCTAAGGAAAAAGCTCGAGCTTGGCATGTTAGAGGAACAGAACGCAGGACCCATGTGGCAGGAACACAGCAAGTGATAGAAAAATAGTAGGAGATTCAGGTGGAAACATAGGGGTCAGATCAGGTAGGGCCTTGTAGGCCCTGAGCATAGGAGAACTTTTGGAGTGTTTAAGCAGGAGAGGAAAACAATCCGATTGATATTTTAAGATCATGCCAACTTCCACATGGAGGATGGATTTGGCAGTGAGAGTGGAGGGAGGCAATGGAGAAAAGTGAGAAGATTTAGAATATGTTTGGAGATACAGTAGACCAGACAGGGTGCTAGCTTGGATATAGGGGGTGATGGAAAGAGAAGGAATCAAAGGTGACCTCTAGGTTTTTTAATTTATTGAAGTATATCACTCATACATGAACATACATAAGCAATAAGTGTATAGCAATAGGCCCCATGAGCAGGTGAGCCCCCCAGGCCCCACAAACGGGGAACTTACAAAAACAAACATACATAACATCATACAGGGCTCTCATACCTCACCCTACCACCAATATCTTGCATTGTTGAGAAACATTTTAAACTAATGATTAAAGAGCATCCTCTGCGAATATTCTTACTGTCCTGATTTTGTGATAATCAGGGTAGGCTAAACAGTCGCTATATTAGAAACCATGCATGTGTTCCCAGACCTAGTTTTTCTCCCTAGGTCTGGCTTTTAGAATGCTGGTGGTAAACTAAGCCTAATTTATTATATGACCATCCTGTACAGGAAATAACTGTAACTCTAGGTATCTTTGGTCAACCTTGGGAGATATAGCAGGGGGGTGGATGTGGCTCAGGTGGTTGGGCGTCCATCACCCATATGGAGGGATCTGGGTTCAATCCCAGGGACCTCCTGATAGAAATTAAAATAAAAGTAAAATATAGAAGGTGCACAGGCTGCCAGGCCCCACACGTGGGTGTGCTGCCAGGCCCTGCGAGCAGGTGAGTGCCCCAGGCCCCACACATGAGTGTGCCATCAGGTCCTGCGAGCAGGTGTGCCACCAGGCCCTATGAGCAGGTGAGCCCCCCAGGCCCCACAAATGGGTAAGCCCCCCAAGCCCCACGCATGGGTACACCGTCAGGCCCTGCCGAGGCATGCAGCAAGATGATGACATAACAGGAGAGTGACACAAGGGAGAGCCAAGACAAGATGTGCCGAAAAACCAGGAACTAAGGTGGCACAGGCAGTAGGATGCCTCTCTCCCACATCAGAGGTTCTGAGGATTGAATCCCAGTGAAGACAGGAGGAGAAGGATGAGAAGACAGGGCAGGAAACAGACACAGAGAATTGCCCAACGAATGGACACAAAAACAGCAAAAACGGTGTATGTGTGGGGGATGGATAAAAGTGAATAAATTTTTAAAAATAATAATAGGATGGGGTTGGGGGAAAATACAGCATATGTAAGGTATGAACTACAGTTAGTACTGTAATAATATTTTGACGATATTTTTTCATAATTTCTAACAAATGCTTAACAACAATGCAAGGTATTGGTGGTAGGGGATGTATGGGAGCACTGTATGATGTTATGCATGTTTGTTTTGTAAGTTCACAACTTTCACTATACACTTACAGTTTATGTATGTTCATGTATGAATGATATACTTCAATAAAATTTTTAAAAATTTACATCAAACAACATTAAAACCTGTTCACTGAAAAAAAAGAACATCCTCAAAATATTACTACTAACCAAAGTATTTTCCCCAACCCACCCTATTATTATTATTTTTTCTATATCATTCATACATGAACATACATAAACAGTAAGTGTATAATAAAAGTTGTGAACTTACAAAGCAAACATTCATAACATCATACAGGGGTCCCATACATCAACCCTCCATCAACACCTTGCATTGTCATGAGACATTTGTTACAAATTATGAAAGAATACTGTCAAAATCTTACTACTAATTATAGTCTTTATCTGACATTTGGTGTATTTTCCCCCCAACCCACCCTATTATTATTTTTTAAATATATTTTTATGACAGAAGTTGTAAACTTATAAAACAATCACGCACATGTGCAGAAATCCCAAAAAAACACTCCTCTATCAACACACCATACCCTGGTGGAATATTTGTTACAGATTATGAGATAATATCATCCGATTAGTACCAGGTCCACAGCATATATTTGGCAGACATTTTCCATACTCCCCCATTATCAACACAGTACATCTTTGGTATAGATGCAAGAATGTTGCATTATTACTGCTAACCACAGTCCATAGATCACTCCAGTTGTATTTTTCCCATGCTTTTCCACATTCCCACCACCCTGAAATAGTGATGTACATCTGCTCTAGCTCACAAAGGACACTTGCATTTGTACCATCAACCACAATTCTCATCCACCTCTGGGTTTACTGTGTTATTCAGTCCCTAGATTATTCTCTAGGTTTCTGTCAATTGGCATTTACATCCCGAGACTACCCTTTTCACCCACATCCCCATTTATAAACCAGCTGTTACTCATTATAATGTGTTACCATCAACTCTGTACATTTCCACACTTTTACAGTAAAGCTAATTAAAAGTTCTACATACATTAAATATCATTAGTCCATCTCAGTCCTCCTCTTATCTCTTTTAAGAATCCACCACCTACCACCCGGTCTTGAAGATATTTTCCTACATTTTCTTCTAGAAGCTTTATGGTTCTTGCTTTTATATTTAGGTTTTTTATTCATTTTGAGTTAATTTTTGCATAAGGTGTGAGATAGGGGTCCTCTTTCCTTCTTTTGCTATGGTTATCCAGTTTTCTCAGCACCGTGTGTTGAATGGACCGTTCTGCCCAAGCTGGGTGGGTTTGACAGGCTTGTCAAAAATCACTTGACCATAGATGTGAGGGTCTGTTTCTGAACCATCAATTCGGTTCCATTGGTCTATGCATCTGTCTTTATGCCAGTACCATGCTGTTTTTACCACTGTAGCTAGGTAATACAACTTAAAGTCTGGAAATGAGAGTCTTCCAACTTCACTTTTCCTTTTTAAGATGCTTCTGGCTATTCAGGACCCCTAACCCTTCCA
>JAKSZT010054141.1:592433-621034 GCA_026826555.1 Tolypeutes matacus
TTCAATAGGGTTGGGAAATTTTCTACCATTATTTCTTCAAATATTCCTTCTGCCCCTTTTCCCTTTTATTCTCCTTCTGGGACACCCATGACATGTATGCTTGCACATCTCTTGCTGTTGTTTTGTTCCCTGGGACCTTGTTCAAGTTTTCCCAGTCTTTTCTTAATCTATTCTTTTGTATGTTCACTTTCAGAGGCCATTTCTTCAAGCTCATTAATCCTTTCTTCTGCCTCCTCAAATCTGTTATTATATGCCCCCAGTGTATTTTTAATTTCATTTATTGAGCCTTTCATTCCCATAAGATCTGCTATATTTGTATATATGCTTTCAAATTCTTCTTTGTGCTCATCCAATGTCTTCTTAATATCCTTAATTTCTTTAGCCATCTCATTGAATTTATTAAGGAGATTTGTTTGAACATTTATGATTAGTTGTCTCAACTCCTTTATGTCATCTGGAGGCTTATCTTGTTCCTTTAACTGGGCCATATCTTCCTGTTTCTTGGTGTGGATTGTAACTTTTTGTTGGTGTCTTGGCATATGGCTTACTAGAGTATTTATTCTGCGTTCAGTTTTTCTCTTTAGTTTAGGGCTTCCTGCCCTTTCTCCCTTGCTGGTTGTGTAGTAGGAGCCAAGGATGTAGTTGGTGCTATAAGCTGTGGAGTCTCAAGCTGCTGTCATTGCCCCAAGGACCAATGAAGCTTCACCCAACTTTCTCCTTTGCCAGAGGTAGGGACAGAGCCACAGCTGTGTGGAATAATACAACTCATGCAGGCCTAGATTACAGTTGCCCAGAGAGACTGATAAAGCTTCACACCCCTTTCTCCCCTGCCTGGGGTGAAGATGGAGCTGCAGGTTTGGGCAGCAATCTATGCAGTACAGGTCCAAGATGACTGCATTTGTTCAGGTAGACCCCTGATTATTTAGTCTATGCCAGCTAAATGTACTTGCAGTTACCTGGATAGGCTGGTGCAGGGCCCACCAGCTTCCTCCCTGCTACTGGTGGGGCTGAAGCCTAGGCTAGGCCTGCAGGCCAATCTGGGTGAAAGAAACCGGTCTTTACTGTCACTATGATTTTCAGTCAGCCCAGCTTCCCCTCATGCTGGGGGTGGAGTCAAAATGGTGGCTACCTGCCTCCTTCTGACTTGGACAGGCTCAAACTTTAGCTGTTCTTAGGATTATACTTTAGCCAGCCAAATTTACTAATCAGTAGCAGAAATCAGTGGCCAACCGTCTCTTCCTTCCCTGTTTCTGGGAAATGGAGCTTCCAGTTCCTGCCACAGAATAGTTCCTGGGGTGGCTTGTGCTGCCAAAGTAGGATGATCACCAGCTTTCACAGCATGGCCTGTAATTTCCCAAAGAGGCTGGCGCAGCTCCCCCCAGCTTCCTCCCTGCCTGAGGTGGGCTTGGGGCTTAGGCTAGAGTGCCAATCTGATTTAGATGGAAAGAAGCTGGTCCCTAACAGCACTGTGATTTTCAGTTAGCCCCACTTCCCCTCATGTCAGGCACAAAGTTAAGATGGGGGCTACTGGCCTCTTTCTGACTTGGACAGGTTCAAATTTTAGCTGTTTTTAGGATTATGCTTTAGCTAGCCAAATTTACTAATCAGTAACTGAAGTTGGTGCTCAACCATCTCTTCTCCACCGTTTTTGGGAAGTGGAGCTTCCAATTCCAGCCGCAAAACTGCTCCCGAGGCGGCTTGTGCCTCCAGTGGAGGATGGGCACCGGCCTCCATGGTGTGGAGTGCTCTACTTATGAATATTCTCTGCAGATGGGCAGTCTCGTCCTTCCATTCTTTCAAAGATGTTGCAGGATGCACATCTGGTCTCCTGGAGCCCCCAAACAAATGCTCTAGATAGCTCTGGGTGATCACCAACTGCCCCATAGCAGGAGCTGATTCTAGGAGCTCTTTACTCTGCCACCATCTTGCTGGTTGTGTCTACCTCTAGGTTTTTGGCTTGAGCAACTGCATAAATGATGACGCTGTTTACTGAACTAAGGAAGGTTTTGATGGTATATCAAGAATTCTGTTTGAACGTGTTAATTTGAGGTACCTACTAAACATTCACACAGTAAGGGCAAATAGGCAGTTGGATTCATGAGTCTGGATTCCAGAGAGCAGTCTAAACTGGGGAGCGAGTGTTAGAAACATAGTCACTGTGTATGTCTCCCTGGGCCAAGCACAATGCCTGGCATATAAAATTTTGGTTGTTGGGTTAAATGAATGAACTGTGTTCTTGGAGCTTTGAATCAGACAGATCTTGGTTCCCATTTCAATCCTGGCTCTGCTACTCATTAGCTTGACCTTGAGCAAGCTGTTTAACTCCCCAGAGTCTCAGTTTCCTCACCTGTAAAATGGAGACCACAGTAATACTATTCCATAGGGTCGTTGTGAGGATTATAGGAAATAAACCACGTAAAGTGCTTAGCACCGTTCCTGGTGCAGAGTAAGCACTCAGCAAATTGGTGCCTGTTATAATGATCATATTTAGGAAGCCCCAGGAGGGCAAGCCTTGAAGGGACACTTCAGAGGGCATCACCAGAGGGTGGGAAAATGTCGCTGGGCTGCCTTCTGAGAGGCAGTAAGGCTTTAATGGTTAGGGGTTGCTCTCTTGAGTCAAACTGTCTGGGTTCATAATCCTGGCTCAACTACTTACTAGCTTATTTAACCTCTATGTGCCTTAGGGTTTTTTTATTATTATTAATTATGAAATCTTTAAAATAAAGATAACTACTACATATATGCATATATATTTACATATCATTTTGCAAATGTTTGTATGTATTGTGAGAATTTTGATTTTTACCCATAATAAAAAAATAAATAAATAAAAAAAAAAAAAAAAAAAGATAACTACTAGACCAACTTCCTATGACTGTCATGAAGGACACAATGAAATCATCCACAGAAAAGGCTAAGAACAGTGCCTGGATTATACTAAATGCTCAATCAATGTTAGGAGCGATTACCGCAGGGATGTAGGAGCAGGCTGCAAATAGTCTTCAGTTGTGTCTTTGAGC
Source organism: Tolypeutes matacus (assembly GCA_026826555.1). Taxonomy (NCBI): domain Eukaryota; kingdom Metazoa; phylum Chordata; class Mammalia; order Cingulata; family Chlamyphoridae; genus Tolypeutes; species Tolypeutes matacus. The sequence continues at coordinate 595,454 of JAKSZT010054141.1, forward strand.
TCTGTAGTAGTTTGAGACTGTGTGTACTCCCAGAAAATCATGTTCTTAAAGCTGGTCCATTCCTTTGGGTGTGAACCTATTGCGAGTGGGACCTTTTGATTAGGTTACTTCAGTTGAGGTGTGGTCCAGGGTGGGTCCTTTATAAACAGGATGAATACAGAGAGAGAGACAGAGAGAACCATGAGCACCATAGACACAGGAAGCTAAAGGCAAGGAAGCCCAGAGGAGAAGGGCAAGTCCAACAGACACTGCCATGTGCCTTGCCATGTGACAGAGGAGTCCAGGATCACTGGCGAGCCAGTCTTTAGGGAGAAAGCATTGCCTGATGATACGTTGATTTGGACATTTTTCTCAGCCTTGGAACTTTAAGTTTGTAAGCCAATAAATCCCCATTATAAAACCCAACCTGGGAAGCAGAGGTGGCTCAAGCAATTGGGCTCCCATCTACCATATAGGAGGTCCAGGGTTCAATTCCCAGGGTCTCCTGGTGAAGGCAAGCTGGCCCGCAGGGTGAGCTGGCCCATGTGGTGAGCTGGCCCACACGGCAAGCTGGCCCACGCAGAGTGCTGGCCCATGCAGAGAGCTGGTGCAGCAATATGATGCAACAAAAAGAGACACAGAGGAGAGACAATAAAAGACACAGCTCACCAGGGAGCTGAGGTGACGCAAGAGATTGAGCGCCTCTCTCCACTCTGGAAGGTCCCAGGATCGGTTCCCGCTGCTGCCTAAAGAGAAGACAAGTAGACACAGAAGAACACACAGCGAATGGACTCAGAGAGCAGACAGCGAGCCCAAAAACAATGGCAGGGTGGGGGAGAAATAAATAAATACATCTTTAAAAAAAAAAAAGCAAACTCATTTCTGTTATATTGCTTTTGGCAGCCTAGCAGACTAAAACAAGCTCTCTCCAGAGAAGTCAGCCCTGGCCAGGAAGCAGAGGTGATTTCAAATGGCTCTTCTTTCCCAATCCTCTTCTTCCCACTCTTCCCTGGCTACAGCCTCCCAGTTTTTGCAAGTCTCTGAATAGCTTGTGAGCCTTTGTCCCCATTGGTGTGGAAAAGGCCAACTCTTCCAATCAAGGTCTGCAGAAACCTAGCCTCCCTTTCGCCTAGAGAAGGTGTTAGTCACAGGCTTCAGGCAAAGGGAATCCAGGTCCCCAAGCTACCCAGAGTTGCCTAGGAGCTGAGAGCTATAACCAACTGAGCCAGTCCCAGAGGATCCCCGGATTGCTCTTCCATTCAAATGCTCCCTTTGTTCCTAAGAAGCAAACCTACCCCACCCCCACTGGCACCAACCAGCCCATTGTTTTCCTAAGAGACCATCCCAAGCCAAGAGCCAGTGCTATTTCCTTCTTAGAGGAATGGCAGCCTAGGGGTTCTATTGCAATGGGAGTGTCATATGCCCCAAATTCTTCACTGCAAAAGGTTCTAGAACTGGGCAGAGGGTCAGATGTGATGGGCAGGGCCATAAAGGGCCCAAAGGAGGTCATTGAAAACATTCAATCTGGCTGTTCCCCTGGGCTTGGCTGCCTGTGGTGATTATTGCTCTGAGGCCCCTTACACCTGAGCAATGGGCACAAGGCTGGAGCCTAGTCCCAGCTATATATGAAGAAGGTGGCGAGTCTTATGGGTTTATTACAGAGGTGGAGAAATATAAAAGGTCCTGTTGGAAATATAGAACAGAGGAATTTCATATATAAGAAGATGGATGGGTCTAGGATGGGAAAGGGCCAGAGGAGTTCTTTCTTCAAACCAAAAAGTCCTTCTTGGTACCCTTAACAGCTTTTGGCTCTGAATCTGAGTGATAGATTGTCTGCCTCTGACTTAGCCAACCTCCTTCTGTTGGGTGTCTCCTTGGGGGTTTCTTAACACCTAGGTGCTCAACTTCCACTCAGCTAAGAGGAAGGAATATTCTCTAGCTGTGTCTTTATACACACATTCTTATCCCTAGAACCCTCTCTCAGCATGCCATCTTCTGCTCAAGGATCATCCATTGCCTGGTGTGGCATATAGGACTTTGCATTTCCTCCCCCAAACCTTCCAGCTCTTTCCCTCACTCCAAATAGTAGCAGCATTCCTAAGTAGCTAAAACAGCAAGCCTCTGTAACCCATGACTGATCAACAGATCTTGTACTAGAACATTTAACCTGTTTTTCTGGAAGCCTTCAATGGTATCTGTTTTCTCCGAACTGCCTGAATACCCCTATATCAATAAACCTTTCTACCATTGTATAACTTCTGCCCTGCTGAAAACATCTGTTCCTTTAGGATCTGTTTCCTGTAGAAGCCACACACATCTCCCACATGCCTTGATGATTATTGTCAAGTTATGTACCTTTGGTTCTTGAGCAATGCACTGCATTCTTTAGAAGGCAGCTCCCCCTCAGCTGCCCGTAAACACACCCTATAAAAGACCCCTCTCTTCTAGAGGTAAGTGCAGACGATCAAGCTCGGAAAGTGCTGTCTCTCCCACTGCTGAGGATGTGGACCCCACATGATTCCCCTAAATAAATGCTCATTACTCACCAAGCTGAACTTGTCCAAGTCTTTCTTTGGTCTGACATATCCCTATCAGTTTGGTAGGAAGCTGTTGCTTTACACAGCTCCTTGCCATACTCGGGACACCTGGGGATAAAGTTCAAGCTCCTCTGAGGCTCATTACCATAAAGGAAATTTTTAAACCTGGGAAGACCTTTCTAAATCATCTAATCCTAACCTCTTGGTTTTACATATATTGAAGTTGAGGTCCAGAGAGGAGAAGTGTCTTGCCCCAGGCCACACAGCAAGTTATTAGCTGGGCTAGGCCCCCACCCCAGGTCTCCTCACATGCAAATCAATAATCTTTCCACACCACTCTGCTTCTGCCCACTTCATTTCCAAGTGTTCTGCTGTATACAAAAGACCCCAAACCTTGGTTTGGCCTTAAAACAACAGCAATCATTTTATTGCCACTCACCATTTCTGTGGGTTAGGAATTTGAGAAGGGTTCAGCTGGGTGGTTCAGGGTGAGGGTGTTTCATACAGTTGTAGTCAGAGAGAGTGATTGGAACTGAAAGAGGTGGGGAGAGTGGGGCTGGAGCAGCTGGAGGCTGGCTAGGCATCTCTCTTCATGTCATCTCAGAAACTCTTCATGTGAGTTAGTGGGCTTCTTCACAGCCTGGTGGCCTCAGGAAAGTGAAACTAATTACAGGGGTGGGGAGTTCAAGGCTTCAAAAGCGAGTATTCCAGCAAGCAAGGTGGAAGATGTATCCTTTTTATGCCCTAGCCTCAGAAGTCACATAGCATCACTTCTGCCATGGTCACAAGCCTGCCAGCCTTCAGGGGGAGGGAACATAGACCCTACTTATCAATAGACAGAGTGTCACAATCTGATTGTAAGAAGAACATGCGAGGCAGGAGATCTTGTTGCAGCCATCTTGGGGAAAATACAATCTGCAACACCAATCTTATTTCCACAGTTCCTTCATATGAACCATCCTACTTCAGTCAGCAGGATTCCTCCAGGCCCTTTAGAGAAGAAGCCTTCTGCTTTCTTGCTTTTGCAGTTTGACTGCATCAGCTCCCCTGCCCAGAGGGCCCTCCTCTCTTCTCCAGTGCCTTCCGGCCCCAGTTTGCATTCCAGCTCATTCTTTAAGTTTTCCAAAAGACTCCTGTGGCCACCACCGACAGAAGTTTTCCCTCATTCAAAGCCTACAGACACTTGCATGTTTACTAGGTCAAAGAGTTGCTCCACATTTGGTCAGGGCCAAAATGACCAATGGGTAGGTTTCTAAAACATCTTTGCCCTAACGTCTGGCCTGATGAAGCATCTGGATTCTGTATGCCGAAATGTGACTCATTCCAGAGTCACAGAGCCTCAGGCTCATGTGGCTTGTGGACATGAAGGGCAAGACAATGCTGTGTTCATGGTGCAGTGGTGGGTGCAAGTGCAGAACAGGCTCTGAACACAAGGACCTGGCTGTCAGGTGAGGGGTAGCAGTGCAATGTGTTGGCAAGGGCCACTTGTCTGGGCATTAGGAAACCAGGATTCCTGCACCAGCTCTCTGACTAATTTGATGCACACATGACCTGAGGCAAACCCCTCAACCTCTCAAGGAACCTCAGTTTCCCCACCTCTGCAGCACGAAACCTAGTGCTTGCCCTTCCTACCTGCGTGATGAGCAGATAAGAAGAGAGACGAGAAGAACCCTCTGAGAACAGAAAGTGTTTTAAAAATGCAAAGAGTTCTTGTATTTGTTTCTTCTCTCAACTACCACTTCTTTCCTCCCTAACACATAGGCCCCACGGTAGTGGGTGAGTTGATGGCTGAATGGCTATGGAACTGGCATTGGCCAGCAGCCTTTCCCTCGACACATATGGAATAATCCTGGCAGGCGTGGCTTTGCAATACGACCAGCCCCCAGTTGCAGAAGCGGGGCAGGAGTTAAGGCTAAGTGAAGGGTTGGACACAGTACCAACAGTGCCACCCTACTCTGCTCCAACACCTCCAGCCTATTTACATGCCTATGGAGCACACACAGCCTGGAAAAAGGCACCCCCCCATATTTACCACCACCACTAGCAGCAGCAGCACTGCTACTGGAGAGGAACTTATTTTTTGGCCCAATCATATCTATTGTGCAGGGGTGGCATGTGGCTTTGCTGGGGCTAGAAAGCAGTAAGTTGGTACAGCCTTCATTAAAACAACACATGGTTTCCCCCAAAATAAAGGAGACTCACCTAGGTACCTTCACCTTGTGAGACCTAAGAGCTAGCCGAGGGAGAGTGTAGGACCCAGGAGTTAGCACACTAGAGAGGCAGTTCTAGTCATGGGAAGTGACCTTGACTAAGCCAGAGAAGCCCAAACCCTCAGAGCTAAGAGGCAGTGCCCAAATCCTCAACTCTAGTGGTTATCAGCCTCCAGAATGCACATATCCCAAATGATGTTCACACGGGGACCCACTGCCATGATAGCTCCCCCAGGGTTAGGGGGATTCTCTGTCTGACAGCTGGAACTTCATCCCTCTTCCACTCTAGAGAGCATATCACTTCTCTCAACTTAGGAAAAATATTTGCAAGAATAATATTTGCAAAAGGCTGGTTTTTGCAACTCTGTTTGTAGTAGGGAAAAACTAAAAGCAACCTAAACATCCACCAGTAGGAGACCAGTTCTAAATAAATTATGGTACAGACATACTATGGGCTGCTATGCAGTGATTTTTAATAAAAATTCAATAGGTATAAATGTGTGCATAAAGTTATCCAAGGCATATTGTTAAAACAACCAAGCTGTGGAATGATATGTATGATGCAATATCTCTATTAAAGACATCCACACACATAACTATATATATTTCTACAGGTATAGTATGTGTACGTGTACTGTATGTATAGACATGCTTAGGATACCAAAATGCATAGACATACTTAGGATACCAAAACATTAACAGTGATTGCCTTCAGAAAAGGGACTGGAATGGGAAAAAGGTCTCAAGGAGTTCTTCCAAAACACCTGAATAGTTTGGATTTTTCCAATGTGAATATAACCACCATTTATTTTCTAATTAAAATGTACCATTTAAAAATAGAGCATATCCAAAGAGCCACAGAAATAGACCAGGAGCTAGGGATTGGGAGAAGGGGGTGAGTACAACTACAAAGGAGTAGCACCAGGGAGTTTGTGGTTGCAGTTACTCAAAACTATTCATGTGGTCAAATTGCATAGAACTATACACAAAATCATGCACACACAAATGAGTGCGTGGATAGTATTGAAATCTGAAAAAGGTCTGTAGTCAATAGTATCGTGCCTATATTAGTTTCCTGGTTTTGATATTGACTGTAGTTATGGAAGATGTTAATATTCAGGAAATCTACATGAAGAGTACAGGGGATCTCTCTGCACTATTTTTGCAACTTACTGTGACTCTCTACTTATTTAAAAATAAAAAGTTAAAAAGGAAAAGGGACTCACACAGATACTTGTACAATAATTCATTGAAATTATTTTATGAATCCCCAAAAGAGAAAGATTATATTTGTGAACTAATCCATTCCTGTGAGTGTGAGACCCTTTCAACTGGACTATGTCAGGAAGGCATGACTCAGGTTGAGTCTCCACCCTCTTGCTGGGTCTGATAAAAATGGACACACAGAAAAAGGGAGCCACCATATTTAATTCGGCCATGTGAGAGAAAGGACAACAGTTTCACCCACAGCTGAACTGCAAGGAGAGAAGCCCCTGAGAGGCTCAAAAAGCTGAGGCCCAGGGAGAGATGAGTCATATGCCTGATAGCTTGCAGTTGAACTTGGGAAGAAAGCAGAGCAGCCAAGACTGATAGAGGAGGCTAGGAGAGAGACAAGCCCTATATACCTGAGACACCTATACACCTATACACCTATACAGCTGAGATAGTAGATTCTGGAAGGGAAGGCAGAGACCTTGGCAGAGATCAGTGGTATCTTGTTTTACCACATGGCAGCTGATTTTGGTGAGAAAGCATCTCTGCTGATGCCTTAATTTGGACATTTTACAGCCTCAGAACTGTAAGCTTTTACCCCAAATAAATCCCCTTTAGTAAAGCCAACCCATTTCTGGTACTTTGCATTGGCAGCCTTGTGCCAAACTAAAATATATGCCAATGTCCATAACAGCATTTTTCACAATAGCCAAAAGGGGAAACAATCCACGTGTTCACTGACAGATGAATGGATAAACAAAATGTGGTCTAATCATACAATGGAATACTATTCAGCCATAAAAAGGAATATATTTCTGAAACATGCCACAACACAGATGACCCTTGAAGACATAATGTTGAGAGAAAGAAGCCATACACAAAAGGATGAATATTGTATGACTCTATTTATATGAAATATCTATAAGAGGCAAATCTGTGGAGACAGAAAGTAGATTAAAGGTTGCCCGGGGCTGGAGGAAGTGGAGAATGGGGAGTTAATGCTAAATGGGTACAGAGTTTCTGTTTGATATGATGAAAAATTTTGGTAATAGATGGTGATGATGGTTACACAACCTTGTAATTGTAATTAATACCACTGAATTGTACACTTCAAATGGTTAAAATGACAAATTTCATGTTATATATTTTTTCCCCACAATAATTTTTTGAAAAGTTAAAAGGTCGTAGAGAATTTTTTATGTTTTTTTTTTTTTTTTTTTTTTTTTTTTTTAAGATTTTATTTACTTATTCATTTATCCCCCCCTTGCTGCTCGTGCTCGCTGGGTCAGCCAACCACGCCGTGCGGGCGGGCCTGCCCTCACCAGGAGGCCCCGGGAACCGAACCCGGGACCTCCCATATGGTAAACGGGAGCCCTACTAATTGAGCCACAGCCGCTTCCCGAGAATTTTTTGAGATGATTGAAATTGTGGTGGTGGTTACACAACTGTATACATTTGTTAAAACTCATTGGGGAAAAAACCTCATTGAACCATATACTTAAAAGGATGAATTTTAGTGTATGTAAATTATACTTTAATAAACCTGACTTTAAAAAAAAAGTAGCTCATATCAGAGTACAAATGGGTGAGAGCAATACTATTTTAGGAAGAACTGCTCTAATTCAGGGGTTCTTAACCTTTTTTTGTTCCATGGACCCCTTTGCCAGTCAGGTGAAAACCATGGACCCCTTCTCAGGATGTAGTGGCAGATAGTTTTATGACACTAAACATCGGAGGTCAGAGAAAATAAAGATAATTTGAGTTTTTTTTTCAATTCAAGCTCATGGACAAATTTGGGGGCTTGCTTTGTTGTTACTAAATTAAAAATTGCAACATGCTTCACAATGGCCCACAACTCCTGTGCCTAGCTCAAGATCCCTGTTAGATGTTCAAACACTTCCAGTGTCAGGGAGCCACTCACTTACTGCCACAACCCACACAATTGTCGGGAGAATGGTAATGATTAGAAAGTTCTTTATTTGGTTATGTGGTCGAGTAATTAGCTGTGTGGTCTTGGGTGAATTACTTTCCCTCTCTGAGCCTTAGTTTCCTTAGAAAAAAATAGACTATACAACCTCTAAGGTCCCATCCAGCTCTAACATTCTGAGATTCTAAAAATTGGAACTTATCTCCTTGTAACTATTGGTCCTGGTTCTGCCTTCTGGAGCCAGAACAAGTTGATTTTCCCTTCCACAGGACAGCCTGAACTCGGCACCCCTGAACTCAGCCAGAACTCGGCACCCCTGCACCCTTGGGACAAACAACCCCTGGCCTTTCACATTGTCCTCATTGGACATGGAGAGGCAGTATGGGGCAGGGGTTAAATCACAGGATCTGGTCAGGCAGCCTGGAGTCTGAATCTGGACTCTGCCACTTCCCAGCTGTGTGGTCTTAGGCAGGTCACCTCTCTGAGTCTCAGTTTCCTTATCTGTAAAAGGGGGATACTAGTACCAACTGCCTGAGGAAGGGGGACTTAAATGAGATAATGTATGTAAATTGGGATGTGTGGTAGGCAGAATAATAGCCCCCCCAAGGATGAGCACATCCTCATCCCTAGAACCTGTGAATATAGTACGTTACATGGTGCTATCATTTCCTTGGCTGCTCAAGCAAATACCATGCAATGGGTTGGCTTAAATGGTTTTGAGGAAAGAAGAAGTCCAAATCAAGGCAATGCTTTCTTCCCAAAGAGTGGCCTTCTTGGACTTGCTGTCCTAATCCTTGGTCCTTGGCTCCTCTGCCACATGGCAAGGCACGTGGCAGCCTCTCCTGGCCTCTCCCTTCTCTTCTGGGTTTCCTTGATGTTTAACTTCTGGTTGTTCCTTCTGTGGCTCTCTCTCTATCTGAATTTCATTCTCGTATAAAGAACTCCAGTAAATGGATTAAGACCCAACCTGACTGAGTTAAGCCACACCTTAACTGAAGCAACCCCATCAAAACGTCCTACTTAAAATGGGTTCACACTCACAAGAATGGATCAAGTTTAAGAACATGTTTCCCCACCCCCACCCCCAGGGTATATAGTTCCAAACCACCACACATGGCAAGGAGAAATTAAGGTTGTAGATAGAATGAAGGTTGCCAATCCGCTGACTTTAAAATAGGAGATTAGGGAGATTATCCTTGATTATCCAGTGGGCCCAAAGTAATCACAAGGGTCCTTATAAGTAAAAGAGAGAAGCAGGGGTGTCAGAGTGATGCAATGTGAGAAAGATTGAACTGGGCATTACTGGCATTGGAGATAGAAGGGGACCACAAGCCAAGGAATGCAGGAAGCTTCTAGAAGCTGGAAGAGGCAAGGAAATGGATTCTTCCTTAGAGCCTTCACCAAGGACTGCAGCCTTTGCCGACATCTTGATTTTAGCCCACTGAGACCCATTTCAGACTTCTGACCTACAGAACGGAAGAAAATAAATTTGTTTTTGGTTTTAAGCCACTAAATTGGTGGTAATCTGTTACAGCAGCAATTGTAATCTAAGACAGGATGGCTACTAGCTGGTCTCTTTGTACCCACTCTTGCCCATCCCCAGTTTGTTCCTCAAAATGCAGCCAAAGTGACCTTTCAAAAACTCAAATCTAACCAAGCCACACCCTTTAATACAACTTTTCTTCTCCCTGTTCCTCAAATTTTCCCCAGGGCCTTTGAACCTTTTGTTCTCTTCGTTTCCCTGTTTAACACTTAGTCATCCTTCATAAATCAGCTCAAAGATGCTTCCTCAAGGAAGCCTTCCCTGATCCCCTGTCTGGGTCAAATTCTCTGAGTAAGTGCTCTCATAGCATCCAGAATTCCTCTGCAGCACTTGTACATTTGAAAATAAGCACATAGATTTGTCTGGTTCAGGGTTTATTTATTGTCTGCCTTTGCCCAGTAGGCCATAAGCTTCCCAAGGGAAGGGACAGTGTCTGACCTGCTCCCGCCACTTAGCCCAGTCTCTTGCAGGTTCCTCTTTAAAAAATGGTGACCCAACCTCGGCCCAGTACTACAGGAGTGGTGTGGGTGAGCAGCACAAAGCAGAAACTGACAGTGCAATCCCCACTTATAGGGCACAGGACATTTTGATTAATGCAGTTTATTTTTGGTTTTTTTGTTTTGTTTTTTTTAAAGATTTTATTTATTTATTCATTTATCCCCCCCCCCTTGCTGCTTGTGCTCGCTGGGTCAGCTAACCACGCCGTGCGGGCGAGCTTGCCTTCACCAGGAGGCCCTGGGAACCGAACCCGGGGCCTCCCATATGATAAACGGGAGCCCTACTGATTGAGCCACAGCCGCTTCCCGATTAATGCAGTTTAGAGTTATGCTCCTTTATCAGTAACTGCAGCACTTGCTCGGCTCCAGCTGAGCTTGAGGTCACTTAAACTCACCCACCACCCACGCTCATTTTTTTTTCTCATCAGAACATCTGTCAAGCTAGCTTTTCCCAGCCTGTTTCTGTAAGGTTGCTTTTTGTAACCTAAATCTTGAGCTTTACTCTCCTCCCTATTGAGTGTTATCATTTGGGATTGGGGGCCATTGTTCAAACCTGTCCAAATCTTCCTGAGTCCCAATTCAGCCAGCCATCGTATTAACCATCCCTCCCAGGCTCATGTAATCTACACACCTGAGCGATAGTGTTCCAGTGCCTGCTGCCCAATCCTGGTTAACAATGTGGAGGAGGACAGGGCTAAAAATAGGGCTCTGGAAATGCTACCAGAGAGCCCCTGCGGCTTGGCACCCATTCATGGAATATTTCATCAGCAAAACAGCCCACCCAAATGTGCTTAAGTCAAGTACTGGCTTTGCCACTTATACAGCCGTAAAACTGGGAATAATGGTAATATTTTCTCCTAGGACCTTGGTGAGGTAATGCAGAGGTAGATGGGGGGAAGGGGGAGAGGGAATCGCAAAATGTAATGTGCACCCAAACTACCTAGGATTCTTGTTAAAATGCACATCCTGATTTGGCCAGCCTGGAGTGGGGCTGCATTTCTCACAAGCTCCCAGGTGATGGCCTTGCAACTTGTCCATATTCTGAATTACAAAGATGTAGGTGAGAGAAAGAGCTTTGAAAACAGATGTCAGTCAGGGTTATTACATTTCTTTGAGGATGAGCTTTTCTCCCGCTCCTGCTTCCCCACACCTGGATCTTGTGTGAATGCTAGAGGATAGAAAAAGTCCTTTAGTTTGGGCTCCTCTCCAAAGCAGACCCTGAGACAAGGACTTGAGTTTAGAGAGTTTTTTGGAGAGGGGATCATGTGAAGCACACAAGAGGAAGTAGGAAAAGGGAGAAAAGCCAATAAAGAGTGCATCATGGCAGGTCATGCCTGCAGGCACTTAGGGGCTCAGTCCTGCTGGGTACCTACCAAGAAGCTATGGAGATGCTCTTCAGAATTGTCCTGCTGGAGGGCTGACATGGGAGCTAGGACATTTGTCCACTGATTCCCATCCCTCATCAGTTGAAGGTTGCCTCAGGGGTGTTAACTCCTTTACACACCAGGTTCTCCCTGCCAGTGGTGTCCAGCTAGGCAAGCTCCCCTGGGACTGAAGACGGACCTCCAGTCTAACAGAGAAGGGGAGAGGTGCAGGTGCTGAAGGGGGCAGGTAGCTGTTAACAGGCTGGAAACAGCCTTCTCCTACAGCTACAGGTGACCAAGAAGACATGGGAGTGAGGGGGTAATGGGGGGGGGAGCCCGCGGGTATTATCATCCTACAGAAGGCTTCCAGGATTTGCATATCATCATCAGTGTCTCTACTATTTTATTTTGAGTGCATGAGCTACCCAAGCGAGGTCTCACTCACAGTTATTATTATGACTGTCATCCAGCCACAGGAGACACCTTGCTCAGTGTCACAGAAGGATCTGTCAAGGGTCTGCTGAAACCCACACAGGCCTTACCCCCCATTCTCGGAGCCTACCTTCTCAATGGTAATAGTTTACACTGTGGGTGCATGGTGGGGAGAACTCACCCCTGGGGTGAGGTCATCATGCTTCAGGGTCACATTAGGAAGGGGATATGTCCCTCCTTCACAGTCCCTACCATCTCCTAGTTTCAATCCAGCTGCCCTCTCTACATTCAGTGGGACATATCAGGGTCATCCACATAACAACCCCATGAGGTCATGGCTATGATTGTTCCCATTCTATAGCCGAGGAATCTGTGGTCCAGAAAGGCCAAGTGACTTGCCCGAGGTCACTCAGTGAGTGGCAGAATCAGGATTCAAATGCAGTATATCTGACTCACTGTACTCTGTAGATTCCATGGGAGAAACTAGGTAATAGGGCCCAATGAACTTTAAATACAAACCTGAATGAGAAGATGGAGAATTAGAAAGGTGGAGGGATCACTTCTCTCCCAGAAAAAGTAGCTAGAGGACAGGTGGAGTCTGTTTGGAGGGCTGCTCTGGGGCTGAGGATGCCAGGGGAAGGCAAGACACCACCCAGAAGAGAGAGGGGTGAAGGAAAGGGGTCTCAGCTGGCTGAAAAACCCTATGAGTAGTGCCCCCACTAGAGAAGTATGATTTAATGTCTCCCTCTGCTCTCTTGGGTGGCAGCTTCCTTGCTGGAGCAACAGGTAGGGGATCGACTACAGCAGCACGAGAGCATCAAGTTGCCCTCAGAGAGGGAGTAGTGGTTGCCCATTCCCCCACCTATTGAGCAAATAGTCTGTGGACTGCAGTGGCTGCAGACTGAGGGGTTTGCAGGGATCCTCTTACACAAGAAAGGGAAGAAGGAGGGACACAGCCTACAGCAAATTCAGATTTTGGCCAGCAAACTTGGTCTGCTGCATCGGAGGGGTCCCACACTTCCATGTTGGGTGGGGACATGGCATTGTTTGCACTGAGAGCCAGGAGGGAGTTTTAAAAACTTTGCCTTCTCAAACACCCTCTCTACTGCCTTGGCCTGGTAGCTGAGGAGGCAGAGGGAGGGAAGGTGTGGCCGGCCAAGGATGGAGAACAGCCTCTGAAAAAGTATGATTTAGAGGCTTGGCCAGCCATGAGGACATTGCTTCTTACTACCCACTTGCCTGAGGAATTACTCTGGATGCATTCCCCCCAGCACCTGGGGTCTGAGCTGAGAGGGCTGCCAAAGAGCGACTTTTGTTGGCCAAATAAGAAAAGTGCATGAAAAAGGAAAATAATAAAAAATAAATATAAGAAGCAAGCAAGTGCCTTTACTGCCACCCTCTTCAAAGCCCTTGGAAACTGGCCTGCACCCAATTATTGGGTTCTTAGCCCTGGTTTGAGCAGTTAAACAGGGACAATCTTAAATATCTAGAAGAAGTTGAACCAAGAGTCAAAGAACAGTAGTAACCCACAGCTACTTAACAGTAAATCCCTAGGCAAGAGAGAGAAACTGAACACCGAGTAAACTCAGCATGAGAATCAGATGCTTAGACATCAGCTAAGATTTATATGCCATACAAAGAAAAAAGGAAGATATGACTCAGGCAAAAGAACAAATCGAAGCTCCAGATGAGACACAGGACCTGTAACAGCTAATCAGTGAGGTTCATACAAATCTCCTAAATCAAATCATGGAGATGAAGGACAACATGGCTAAAGAAATAAAAGACATTAAGACACTGGGTGAGCACAAACAAAAATTTGAAATCTTGGATAGAAAAATAACAGAGTTTATAAGAATGAAAGACATAATAAGTGAGATTAAAAATACAATAGAGGGGAGTGGGTGTGGCTTAAGCAGTTAAGCACCTGCTTCCCACATGAGAGGTCCTGGGTTTGGTCCCTAGTGCCTCCTAAAAACAAAAACAACCAACCAACCAACCAACAAAAAAACCAACTCAGGGGAGCCGATATGGCTCAGTGGTTGAGTGCTGGCCCTACATATGAGGTCCTGGGTTCAATCCCCGGCCCCAATACCTCAAAAAAAAAAAAAAAAAAAATAGAGGCACACAACAGAAGATTTGAAATCATGGAATAAAGAATCAGTGGCCATAGGGGAAAGAACAACTGAAACTGAGAAGAGAGGAGAACCGAGAGAGAAAAGAATGGAAAAAATTAAGCAGGGGCTCAGGGAGTTGAATGATAATATGAAGCACACAGACATATGTGTTAAGGGAGTTCCAAAAGTAGAGAAGGGAAAGGGGGCAGAAAGAGTATTTGAATAAATAATAGCCAAAAATTTCCCAACTCTCATGAAAGACATGAATACACATGTCCAGGAAGCATAGTGTAATCCAATTAGAATAAATCCAAATAGACCTACCCAAAAACACATCATATGCAGAATACCAAATGCCAAAGATAAAGAGAAAATTCCGAAAGCAGCAAGGGAAGCATCATATACAAGGGAAAAGTGAAACATTACATACAAGGTATGTCCAATAAGATGGATTTCTCTTCAGAAACCATGGAGGCAAGAAGACAGTGGTATAATATAATCATGGTACTGAAAGAGAAAAACTGCCAGCCAAGAATTCTTTATGTGGCAAAACTGTCCTTCAAATATGATGATGAGCTTAAAATATTCACAGATAAACAGAACCTAAAGTTCATAAACAAGAATCCAGATCTGCAGGAAACACTAAAGGGAGTCCTGCAGCCAGAAAAGAAAAGACGAGACAGAGGCTTAGAGGAGAGTGTCGAAGTGAAGACTATCAGAAAGGATAACCATAAGGTAAGAGGATGGCCAAAAATAAGATATTAGACATCTTATATTAGTCAGCCAAAGGGGTGCTAATGTGAAATACCAAAAATGGGTTGGTCTTTATAAAGGGTATTTAGTTGGGGTAGAAGTCCACAGATACCAGGCCATAAAGCGTTAAGTTTCTTCTCTCACTACAGTCCATTGCCACATTTTAGAACAAAACAGCTGCCGGCGTTTGCCAGGGTTCAGGCTTCTGGGGTCCCTCTCTTCCCGGGGCTGCGTTTCTCTCCGGGCTTAGCTCCTGTTTCCTCCACAGGGTCAGCTGTAGATGATCAGGCAAACGGCTTGCTTCTCTTCCCCTGGGGCCTTCTTTCTAACATCAAAACCACTTCTCAAAAAGCAGCTGCTACTCTGTTCTCTGCCTTGCCTTTTATATTCGATTCCCCACCCACCAAGGGGTAGGGGTCAACGCCCTACTGACATGGCCCAGTCAATGCCCTAATCATGACTTAATCATGCCCAGATTAACAGATCAGTTTAAAAGCATGATCCAATTATATTTTTGGAATTCATAATTACATCAAACTGCCCAACTGCAACACATGTGAAAGCCAAAGGATAAAATGGCTGAATTAATGCCTTTACAGTAATAACATTGAATGTTAATGCATTAAAACCCCCAATCAAAACACATAGGCGGGGAAGCGGCTGTGGCTCAATCAGTGGGGCTCCCGTTTACCATATGGGAGGCCCCGGGTTCGGTTCCCGGGGCCTCCTGGTGAAGGCAAGCCCACCCACACGGCGTGGTTGGCTGACCCAGCGAGCACAGGCAGCAAGGGGGGGATAAGTGAATAAATAAATAAAAATCTTTAAAAAAAAAAAAAAAACACATAGGCTAGCAGAATGGATAAGAAAACATGAGTCATCCATATGCTGTCTGCAGGAGACGCACATTAGACCCAAGGATGCAAATAAACTGAAAGTGAAAGGTTGGAAAAAGATATTTTATGTGAACAGTAACCAAAAGAGAACAGGAGTAGCTATACAGGTGTCAGATAAAACAGACTTTAAATGCAAAAAAAGTGATAAGAGGTGCAGAAGGCCATTATATATAAAAGAGACAATCCACCTGGAAGGAGTAACAGTCATAAATATTTTTTGCCCAAAATACATGAGGCAAACTGACAAAACTGAAAGGAGAAATAGACGCCTCTACAATAATAGTTGGAGACTTCAATACACCACTCACATCAATAGATAGAACAACAAGACAGACAATCAACAAGGAAATATAGAACTTGAAAAATATGATAAACAAGCTGGACCTCACAGATGTATACAGAACATTGCACCCTGAAACACCAGGTAATACATTCTTCTCAAGTGTTCATGGATCTTTCTCCAGGATAGATCACATGTTGGGTCACAACAGAGCTCTCAATAAATTCAAAAAGATTGAAATTTTACAAAGCACCTTCTCTGATCATAATGGAATGAAGCTGGAAATCAATAATAGGCAGGAAAGGGGGAAATTTGCAAATATGTGAAGGCTAAATAACACACTCTTTTTTTTTTTGAAAATTTTATTTATTTATTCATTTATCCCCCCCTTGCTGCTTGTGCTCGCTGGGTCAGCCAACCACGCCGTGCGGGCAGGCCTGCCCTCACCAGGAGGCCCCGGGAACCGAACCTGGGGCCTCCCATATGGTAAACAGGAGCCCTACTGATTGAGCCACAGCCGCTTCCCAATAACACACTCTTGAACAGATCAGTGGATCAGTGGATCAAAGAAGAAATTGCAAGAGAAATTAGTATATCT
Organism: Tolypeutes matacus; assembly: GCA_026826555.1. Classification (NCBI taxonomy): domain Eukaryota; kingdom Metazoa; phylum Chordata; class Mammalia; order Cingulata; family Chlamyphoridae; genus Tolypeutes; species Tolypeutes matacus. The sequence continues at coordinate 611,796 of JAKSZT010054141.1, forward strand.
CTCAAGATGAATGAAAACGAGAACACAACATATCAAAACTTATGGGTAAAAAATATATATATATATATATATATATATAAAATCTTTTTGTAAGCAAATGCACTTATATGCATATACATTTATATATCATTTTACAAATATTGGTATGTATTGTGAAAAATTTGATTTTTACCCACAATAAAAAATAAATAAATAAAACTTATGGGATACAGAGAAGGCAGTGCTGAGAGGGAAATTTATAGACCCAAATGCCTATCAAAAATAAAAAAAACTAATGGAAAAACTGGAGAAACTAGGAAAAGAACAGCATACCAATCCCAAAGCAAGCAGAAATAAAGAAATAACAAAGATTAGAGCAGAAATAAATAAAATTGTAAGCAAAAAGAAAAAACAGAGAAAAGCAACAAAGCTGGTTCTTTGAGAAAATCAATAAAATTGACAAACCCTTAGCAAGACTAACAAAGAAAAAAAGAGATGCGAATAAATAAAATCAGGAATTAAAGGGGTGGGCATTGTGACTGACCCCACAGAAATAAAAAGAACCATAAGAGGATATTATGAGAAACTGTATGCCAACAAATTAGACAACATAGATAAAATGGACAAATTCCTAGAAATGCACAAACAACCTACATTGACTCTACAAGAAATACAAGAATTCAACAAACCAATCAGAAGCAAAGAGATTAAATCTATCATTAAAAATCTCCCAACAAAAGGAAAGTCCAGGACCAGATGGCTTCACAGGTGAATTCTCCCAAACATTTTGAGAAGAATTAATGCCAATCTTGTTCAAATTCTTCCAAAAAATTGAAAAGGAGGGAAAATTACCCAACACATTTTATGAAGCCAACATTACCCTAATACCAAATCCAGATAAAGATACTACAAGAAAAGAAAATTACAGACCAATCTCTCTAATGAACATAAATGCAAAAATTCTCAACAAAATGCTTGCAATCAAATCCAACATCATATAAAAACAATTATACATCACGATCAAGTGGGTTTTATTCCTGGTATGCAAGGGTGGTTCAACATAAGAAAATCACTTAACGTAATACACCACATTAACAAATCAAACGGAAAAGAACACATGATCATCCCAATTGATGCAGAGAGGCATTCAACAAAATCCGACACTCTTTCTTAATAAAAACACTTCAAAAGATAGGTATAGAGGGGAGTGGATGTAACTCAAGTGGTTGAGCACTTGCTTCCCATGTACGAGGTCCCAGGTTCAATCCCTAGTACCTTCTAAAAACAAACAAATAAAGGAAAAAACAAACTCTGATTGGGGAGCAGATGTAGTTCAGTAGTTGAGCATCTGCTTCCCAGGTATGAGGTCCTTGGTTCAATCCCAGGTACCTCCTAAAGGAAAAAAAAAAAAGGTATAGAAGGAAAGTTCCTCAACATAATAAAAGACGTATATGAAAATCACACAGCCAACATCATACTTAATGGGGAGAGGTTGAAAGCATTCCCTCTAAGATCAGGAACAAGACAAGGATGCCTACTGTCACCACTGTTGCTCAACATTATGCTAGAAGTTCTAGCTAGAGCAATTAGGCAAGAAAAAGAAATAAAAGGCATCCAAGTTGGAAAAGAAGAAGTAAAACTCTCACTATTCACAGATGACATGATCCTATATTTAGAAAATCCTGAAATATATACAACAAAGCTACTTGAGCTAATAAATGAGTTCAGCAAAGTGGCAGGATACAAGATCAAACACAAAATCAGTAGCGTTTCTATACACTAGTAATGAGAAAGCTGAGAAGGAAATCAGAGAAAAAATTCCATTTGCGATAACAACAAAAAGTCTCATATATCTAGGAATTAATTTAACCAGGGATGTAAAGGACCTGTATTCAGAGAACTACAAAACACTGCTGAAAGAAATCAAAGAAGACCTAAACAAATGGAAGGACATTCCATGTTCATGAATTGGAAGACTAAACATTGTGAAGATGTCAATTCTAATCAAATTGATTTATAGATTCAATGCAATACCAATCAAAATTCCAACAGTCTACTTTGAAGAAATAGAAAAGCCAATTATCAAATTTATTTGCAAGGGAAAGGGGTCCTGAATAGCCAAAAAACATCCTAAAAATAAAGAGCAAAGTCAGAGGACTCACACTTCTTGACCTTAAAGTGTATTATAAAGCTAAAGTGGTCAAAACAGCATGATATTGGCATAAAGATGCTGATTACTCAATTGAAAGTTCAGAAACAGACCCTCACCTCTATGGTCAACTGATTTTTGATAAGCCTACCAAGTCCACTTTTCTGGGACAGATTGGATAGCCATAACCAAAAGAATGAAAGAAGACCCCTATCTCATTCCCTATACAAGAATCAACTCAAAATGGATCAAAGACCTAAGCATAAAAGCCAGGACCATAAAACTCCTAGAAGATAATGTAGGAAAACATCTACAAGACCTTGTAGTAGGTGGGGTTCTCTTAAACCTTACACCCAAAGCACGAGCAACAAAAGAAAAATAGATAAATGGGACCTCCTCAAAATTAAACACTTCTGTACCTCAAAGGACTGTGAAGAGGATAAAAAGGCAGCCTACTCAATGGGAGAAAATATTTGGCAATCACACATCTGACAAGGGTCTAATATCCGTGATATATAAAGAGATCTTACAGGAAGCGGATATGGCTCAATCAGTTGCATGCCTGCCTATCTCATGGGAGGTCCCAGGTTTGGTTCCTGGTGCCTCCTGGAGAAGGCAAGCAAACAATGAGCAGACAGATGAGAGAACCATCTGGGGGAGGGGAGGGATAAATAAAGAAAAAATAAAGTAAATAAATCAATCTTTTTTTTTTTTTAAGAGAGATCTTACAACTCAACAATAAAAAGACAAATGATTTCATTAAAAAATGGGCAAAATGGGAAGTGGGTGTGGATCAAGCATTTGGGTGCCTGCCTACCACATGGGAGGTCCCAGTTTTGGTTCCTGGTGCCTCCTAGAGAAGATGAGCAAGACAGCAAGCTGGTGCGACAGGCTGGTATGGCGAGCTGACGCAACAAGATGACGCAACAAGGAGATACAAAGAGGAAAGACAATGAGAGACACAACAAAGCAGGGAGCGGAGGTGGCTCAAGCAATGGAGCACCTCTCTCCCACGTGGGAGGTCCCGGGTTCGGTTTCTAGTTCCTCCTAAAAAGAAGACTAGCAAACACAGAGAGAGCACAACAAATGGACACAGAGAGCAGACATCAAGCACAAAAACCGAGGGGGGGTGGTGAGAAATTAATAAACAAAATAAATTTTTTTAAAGTCATATCTTTAAAAAAAATGGGCAAAAGACCTGAATAGACATTTTCCTTATAAAGAAATACAAATGTTGAAAAAACACATGAAAAAATGTTTAACATCACTAGCGATTAGGGAAATGCATATCAAGCTACAGTGAGATAGATATCATTTCACACTTAATAGAATGGCCACTATTAAAAAGTTGGAAAACTACAAGTGTTGGAGAGGATGTGGAGAGATAGGAACATTTATTCACTGTTGGTGGGAATGTAGAATGGTACAGCCACTATGGAGGACTGGCAGTTCCTAAGGAACTAAGGAAGTTGAATATAGACTTGCCATGTGACCTAGCAATACCACTACTACCTATATACCTAGAAGAACTGAGAACAGTGACACGAACAGACATTTGCACACCGATGTGCATAGTGGCGTTATTCATGATTGTCAAAAGATGGAAACAACCCTTGTGTCCATCAACCGACGAATGGATAAACAAATTGTGATGTATACACATGATGGAATATTATGCAGCAGTAAGAAGAAATGAAGTCATGAGGCATATGACAACATGGATGAACCTGGAGGACATTATGTAAGCCAAGCACAAAAGGACAAATATTGTACGATTTTGCTATTATGAAGTAAATATAATGAGCAAATTTTGGTCTTAATAGCTAGAACATAAGTCACCAGAAAATAGAATGAGGTTAGAGAATAGAAAGCTGAGGTTTAATCTGTGCAGAATTGGTTAAAAAAAAAATTGTAAATGTTTGGAAGTGAATAAAAATGGTGAAAGCACATCATAGGATTTGTAATTAGTAGCACTAAACATATGGGTATGATAGTGGTTTGCTTTTTGTTGTTTTTCTTTTTTTGCAGGGGAATAATGAAAATGCTCTAATATTGATTGAAGTGATGAATGTGGAACTCGGTGATTATATCAAATGCCATTGATTGTACACTTTAGATAACCTATATGGTTTATGAACAAAAAAAATAATAGTGTAGGTTGGGGGAAAAATACACCAAATGAATGAAGAAACACTTATTTGTACACAGTTTCTAGTCCTGTTATATTACAGATTCCCCTCACGATAAGAAAATGGAGATTTATACAATGGGTCCATTAGGGTATGATTCATCACTCGAAAAAAATAATTTACTGCGAGCAAAATATGTGTATGTTTTTTTTTTTTTCCAACTTATCCCCCCCCTTGCTGCTTCCACTCGCTGTGTCCATCTGCTGTGCACCTTTCTGTGTCTGCCTGTCTCCCTCTGTTGCGTTGTCTGGCACCGCAAGGGCCCTGAGCTCACCGCGCAGGCCCCTTCACCAGGAGGCCCCGGGGATTGAACCCGGGGCCTCCCCATATGGCAAATGGGAGCCCAACCAATTGAGCCACAGCCACTTCCCTGAGTATGTCTTTTTATAAGTTAGTCTGTATTTACTCTGTGTTGGCATTCACTGAGATGGATGAGTTCATTGGAATGGATAGTTTTTCTTAGATAGTTGGTAGATGAATAGACTCAGGTGCTAATAAGCAAAATGTGCCACACCATGGAGAAATGGCATAAATAAGTAAAATAATTCAATATCATTAGTTCTAAAAAGTTCACCATTGAATTTCCTCAACTAGTGTTTTTCCCCAGTGCACGAAAAACAGGATTCCATTTCCACACAATTCTCAGGAACATACTTGTTCACAAAATAAGAGAGTCCACCTTTCTGCTATGTTTGGGGCCATTTTTCCTCCTTTTCCAGGAAGCATATGCCCCAAGGGCTGGGATGGCATCAGTTCTTTACTATATGGGTTTCCCTATGCATCATGTGGACATGAGAGATTTTGAGCCCCAGCCCTTGGAAAGGCTGAACCTAGGACAGGATGGTCAGAACATTCAAGGCTCTTTGAAAGAGAAGCCCCCAAGGCTCCTGGGGAATGACTGAGGGGGAAAAGTGTGGGATAGGGAATGTGAGATTTTCTACATTCTGTCAATACTTGCTTTTTCTTTCTTCCCCGCTTATTGTGTACTGTAGAGAACACAGAAGAGAAGAGGCTCCAGTCCCTGCCTTGAAGGAGCTGACAGTCCAGTTGGGGAGACCAACTGAACACCCTGGACACAGCCTATGTACAATATGAGAGAGTTGAGGTAGAGTGTGTGAGTGCCTGGCTCCAACTGTACGTTCTTAAGGGGTTCAGGACTGAGAAGAAAGTAAGTGGACTGGAAAGAGCACAGGATTGGGAGTTAGGAGACCTGGGTTTGAGAGCAATTTGTTGCCTAACCTTCTATGTCACCTCAAGCATTCACTTCTCTCTCACAGACCCACCCTCAGCCAGCTTGAGGTCTAGCAGGGGACACATGACCCAAACTCCTAGATGCAGATACCTCCTAGATACTCCTAGATACCTCCCTTGCCCTGGGAGAAAGGAGGTATGTTCAGTCAACCAACATCTCCTGAGCACAAGCTATGTAGTCCCAGGCACAGGGAAGTCAAAGCCAAACAGCTATGCTAAAATAGTTGCTGCTCCCCCAAACCCATCCAGCTACTCCTGCTCTTGCACCTTTGCTTAGGTCATTCCACTGCCACCCCGGCTCCCACCCACCATGAAACCCTCCTCATTTTGTCCAACTGGAAAAAACTATTCACCCATCACAACCCTGTCCAAGAATCACCTCCCTTGTGGACAGTTCCCTGAGCTCTCTTTCTACCCTCATGGCCCAGCAGAACGAATTACATCCTTCTCCGTGCTGTCAGTGGGCCTCCTCCAGTGCCCTTATTACACTGTACTGAAATTGTCTCTGTACCTATTACTTAGCTCTCTGTGACTTAGCTGTAAGCCCCCTGAGGGCAGAAACCAAGAATTTTCTTGTGTTCAGCACTTGGGCATGGGACCTGGCTCAGAGCAGTGGACGCATCAGGAAGTGTTTGTTGAATCATACAGAGCCAAATCAAACTGAGAGAATGAAATCTTCACCTCAAGCAGACTTCAATTCAATTTGCTTCATAGCCGCCGTTGGTTGAGAGGGACCTTGGAAGCCTTGTGGCTTTTCAGACTGTGACAAAGACATGCTGAGACATTTTACTAAATGGCACAGGAGAGAAGAATATATAAATGGAGACCAATACTCATTGGACAGCCCATCCTCAGGTTCCTGTGGACAACTCAAACTCCAGAGGGGCCCACTTAACCAATGGGGACCAGCCATAGTTAATCTGGCAGCCACCAAGGCCCACTGAGTAGGGGATGCCCGTCGAGCTGCACATAGTAAAACGCGCTTGGCATTATGCAATGCAGCAGCCTGCAGCACAGATGAACAGAGGGGCTAGGCTGACAAGCTATGGGTGGACTGGCTTTTGGCCTCTGCTGTCTGTCTCCCTTGCACTCAGCCCCTACTATGGACAGAGGGAGGAGGCAGAGAAAAATAACAGAAGAATAAGAAAAATACTAGAAGCCATAGTCTATATACTTGCAGAGGCTTCCAATATATAAATATAACATCCCAGAACTCAGGGTCCCTCGGATTGGTTAAGGGAGAAATCTGTGCCAATGAAAGCAACAGTGTAGACCCAGCCCTCTGCCAACCAGTGTGCTTCCACTGCTTTTCAGCCACAGGCTTCACTCTTCAGGACCTTGTGAATCTGTGCATTGGGCCAGGGGAGAGTGTGAGGCAGCTCAGTGCCAGCCCAACCGTTTCTACCACTGGAACAGAGAGGTCTGGGACATCATCCCAGGGCACAGGGGGCAACACATTTACTATGCTTTGGTTCAACTTTTCTATGCTGTCTTGGAAATGAGGCAGACATGACCCTCTCCCAACCAGAGGAGCCGTCAACATTGCAGGTCGGTCATCTAAACTCCTCTAAGGGCTGTTTGGGGTCAATTCAGCTGGGATGAAGAGGAAGAGCAGAGAAAAGCACCATAAAGGAGGCCGGGTGGCCAAGACAACCCCCTATGAGACACCATAGCACTGTGGCCAGAGCTAGAGGCCAGTGCAAGTTCCAGACCAGCCCCTCTTCCATGCACATTTTACTACCCCTCCTTTCCAACACAGGGAAGCGCAGGCCTGAGTTAGAGCCTGTGATGAATAGGGCAGGTAGGTGAATGAGGGAGTAGATACCTGGGACAAACTTCTAAGCCAGTGTCTTTGCAAGTATCTTGGCTTGTTCATTAGTACGTTGCTCCATGCCCACCCTTACCCCATAATTCAGGCCCCCCAGCATCAGCCTGTGACTAGGATCAGGCTCACTCTGTAATTGGGGCCTGGTGTCAGCTTCAGACTGGGTCAGCCCAGCTCAACTCACTGGGACCTGTGCAGCTGGGTCCACATGCTCGGTTTCCTTAATACCAAACTTTGACCAACTCCAGGCTCAGCCTCCAGGAACAGCTTCATTTAAAAATGTTTAAGATGCCAGGGAACAGCACACTAATGAAATCCACAGATGAGCTAAAACTGGATTGTTCAGAATCAGCCAAGACGGAGATGGAGTCTCTAGGGGGCCCAGGAGGTTAGAAATATGGTGAGGAAATAACCAAGTGAAATTCAGCCTGGACAGTGGCCAGCTAACCTCATGTATCTGCTGCCAAAAATCTCCCCACAGTGTTCAGGAGGTGGGAAGCCAGCCGAGAGCAGCAAAGCTAAGGGAGACAGAGGGGCGGGATGTGGTAAGGGTTTGGGGTGGGTGGTCTTGGCCCAGTCATTTGGGGATGAGTCTGTAGAGACAGCACGCAGACTAGCAAGCAGGCTCATGCTCACGTAGGCACCGAGGAATTCCAAGGAGGTCCAGCAGGAACAAGGAATTCCAGGAAGAGCAGAGCTTCAGAGGCACAAGACAGGAAGGGTATTATGGATGAATTATGCTTGAAGACAGTTTTGTATTAGGGGTGCCCACCTGTCCCCTGGGCTCAGCAAGCCCAGACCCCTGGAAAACCTCGACTCAGCTAAAGATGGCAGCAATCAAGTCTTTGGGGTCAGACCTGGGTCCAACTCCTAGCCCTATTCTGAAACTTTAGACTAGTTATCTAATCTCCTTCAGTCTCAGTTTCCTCATCCATAAAATGAGACAATTATTTGACCTTCCTCATAAGGTGATCATGAGGACAAAATAAAATAATGCTTGGGAAGCAGTAAACACAGTTCTTGGCACACAATGCTAACCAAGAGGAGGAAGAGGAGGAAACCAAGGGCTATACTGCTGGAATCCCTGCCATGGTGTTCTTCATTCCCCTTCTCCTTAGAAGTTCAGACCAATCTATTCTCTCCCCAGCTTGAAAACACTGCTTTCTAACAATCACATTTGCTAAAAGAACTGGCATTGTCATGTTCATGGCCAATCCTGACTCTCTTACACCTTCCATAACTCCCGCATTAATGGAGACCACCATACATTTAGCTAGGATTAAAATTTTAAATTTTGCGCTATATTAGAAACCATGCATGTGTCCCCAGACCTCGTTTTCCTCCCTAGGTCTGGTTTTTAGAATGCTGGTGATAAACTAAGCCTGATTTATTATATGACCATCCTGTATGGGAAAAGACTGTAACTCTAGGTATCTCTGGTCAACCTTAAGAGATATAGCAGGGGACTATATCTGGTTGGCGTCCATCTCCCATATGGAGGGACCTGGGTTCAATCCCCGGGACCTCCTGGTAAAAATTTTAAAAATATATAGAAGGTGTGTGGGCCGCCAGGCCCGGTGCGCGGGTGCACCACCAGTTCCTGCAAGCCACACAGCAAGATGATGACATAATAGGAGAGTGACACAAGGGAGAGGCAAGATGAGACGCACCGAAAAACCAGCAACTAAGGTGGCGCGGGCAGGATGCCTCTCTCCTACATCAGAGATTCCAAGGATTGAATCCCAGTGAAGACAGGAGGAGAAGGATGAGAAGAGAGGGTAGAAAATGGACACAGAGTTGCCCAGCGATTGGACACAGAAACAGCAAAAACGGGGGGGGGGGGGGG